>JABVXW010000045.1:0-247425 GCA_013365375.1 Litomosoides brasiliensis | reverse complement strand
TATTATTATTATTATTATTATTATTATTATTATTATTATTATTATTATTATTATTATTATTATTATTATTATTATTATTATTATTATTTATTATTATTATTCGTGCTACTTAATTACTGCATAAATTATACTTTCAGTCAGTTAATTAATAGCAATAGCATATTTTCATTCATATCAATTTTTAGATGAATTCTGAACTTCAAGCAGCATTATCATTGAATATCTGTCATTACATAGCGCCATTTTTTTCACGTGATGATCGTGACCTGTGCTTTTTGACTGCTAGTAATTTGACCTTAAATATCGAACCATCAAATGTCAGCTGTTTAAATTTATGGTATATTTTTCATATTCAGAAGAATTTGCCCATGTTTACTAGTCCTGATCAATTAAAGACCTGATAATCAATTAATTAAAGATATCTTTTGCTATGAAAACAATCTGACAGGTCCGTAATTTCGCCAATTTGTCTCATTTAATTAACAAACAACCCTTTTTTTCTTTTTTTTGGATATAAACACAAACGGAAATCACAGGCTTCGATATTATTTACAAATAATTAATTAGTTACATTTGAAAATGTAATTAGTTAATTATACTTAATTAGTAAAAATGATCAAATGATTTATAAAATATATTTATTTCACACTGAAATTCACATGTCTGCCAACCAAAGTTTATCTCTTAGTGAGTAAAACGAAAAGTCCTTATATTTTCCTTATTCTGATCTAATCGAAGAGGAAATGATAAACTTCGATATTTCATCAATCGAAAAACCATTGAATTTCATAAATTGTTTACAGCAGCTACAAGTGGTGTTCACGAGATGCAGCAGCTGATGAAATTAGCGGATTCCCACGAGACG
Organism: Litomosoides brasiliensis; assembly: GCA_013365375.1. NCBI lineage: Eukaryota > Metazoa > Nematoda > Chromadorea > Rhabditida > Onchocercidae > Litomosoides > Litomosoides brasiliensis. Next base: position 246,560 of record JABVXW010000045.1, on the reverse strand, counting down.
AATATCAACAAACACCAATTCTTGTCGATTGTTTCATTTGTCAAAATGGCAATCAACAGGTTTGATTAAAGCTGAGAGAAATTTAAATTTGCAATGCGTCGAACTAATTAATTGTATGATTTAGATTGGCTTGGTCGCACGTTATCGAACACCGCCAGATCATTGGCGTTGGCAAATTTGTTCCGTTCTTCAATGGATGCAAATGCGCTTCGTGCGATTATTTTTTCTAACTATGGATTTGCAAGCGGAAACATTCGGAAAAATTATTCTATATTTTACAACACTTCTTAGCTATTTAAGGGATCGCCTAGTATTACGACCATATGCAAGGTAGGTAGATACATTTCCGTGTGACACTTTTTTGTTATCTTTTCCAATTATCCGTCGAATTGATGGTTATATTAATGCAATTGCATTAAAACTTTCACAATTTTTCATAGAAACATCCAATCCACATATTAATGTTTCAGAATGGGAATTCTAAATTTAAAATCTTGGAAATGGATTGATCATTCTTATATGTTGAAAGATATTCATTATGTTGATCAGTTAACAGATTTAGCATCAGAAAGCGGGCAAATCGTTTCATTCATTTCGCAAGTAAATGATTTTCCCAAAACAATTTATGATAAATACAGACAAAGAATAATTTAAAGTTCAGTTCTCTCATTTCTCGACAACGGAGAAAAAAACAAATCCCCGAGAATTTTCGGGATCATCACCCATCACCAAGCTAGAAATAGCTTAACTAAATAATAAGACTTGAAAAATATTCTCCCTACAGACATGGGCTGAAAACGAATGCGAACAGAGTATACGCCTCGGGAAATCTCTTGTATCTATGATGTCACTGTTCGCACTCGCCGATTTCGAACTGCGGCGCCAAGGAAGTCTTGAAATACGCAACCTTCGGCGCCAATTCTTGAAACATCTGAGGAACATTTGACACACCGACATTTTTCTGGAAGATGGCAATACTGACTAACTAGATCGCCCCACTTTCGACGAATTCAACGAGAAACTAAATACCATACTAGGCAGCGACCCTAATTCCGGAGACCAAGATAACCGAATCACACCTCCCCTCACCCTTGTTATTCACTGACTGAAGACATGAAAATCGAAAAACTCCACTATTAGAAATGCATCCGTATTCCAAATGTTGTATATCACTTACCATTCCGCAAACCTCTGTTGGTGTGAGACATCATTTATGGAGAGCTCATCAACTAGTAATAAAGTAAACATTTATTTTAAGATGACGCAGAATGACAGTGACAAACAGTAACAAACAAAAGTAATTTTTAACATCTATTCATCCCCATCACTAACTTCGCCTCCACCAACGGCGCCTTTCTTTGCATTACGTCTTTTTACACGTCCTGCACGGCCACCACCGAAAGGTGACTTTAATGAAAAATCAATGTGCTTTTGCGAATCCAAGCGAACAATAAACGATGGCACATTCACAATTTGACGTCGAACGCTAAAATAAGAACAATAAACAGGGTTTTTATGATCCGAATCAAGATGTAAGAAAATCTTGCTGCGACTCTTAACCTTTATATTCATCATTCACAATGCCCAAAGGATGAGACTCAAACAGGCATGCGCTCTTCCTCGATTATAAGGATATGAATAACAAATTCAATCACTGCTAGAGTCTTAATAGCAAAATAACTGCTACCACTAGCAACAATCATAATATTTGTATTGTAAGACAACTAATTATTAAATTATAAAAATTATTCTAAACATCGCGCTGCTCTAGATATTTTTCATAAAATGCTAGAATAGATCAAGAACGTATGCACAGAAAAGATCAAGATATATACCGTATATGCTTTTGCCTAATCAAGACACGAGCGTGATGAATGGATTTCGCTAATCCAAGTTTGAAAACTTGAGTTTGCAAGCGGCGTTCTAAGAAATCTTCAACTCGTAAACCCAATACATAATCGAGTTTCATTCTATCTTCGCTTAATACTCCAATTCGAACAAGACGTCTCAACAATGCATTGCCTTCAAACAAACGCCTTGGATCCTGAAAAAACCGAGTATTTCAGACCATAAAATAACTTAAGAATAACCGAACTATCTTATTAGCCAGCACAAAACGACAGTTTTCATGTCTTCAAATACGTACAGTTCCTTGCTAACATAATTTTTTTTAGCAAACAGTTTTTCTCACAGTTAGCACTTTACAAGCAGCGCAGTAATATAAATATATATCTGTTCTTCCAACAAACCTTCTCCTCAAGCGTAAGCAATGTCCGAGCGGCTTTTCGAATTTTCGCTAATGTGTACTTTACGCGCCACACTTCGCGTTTATTACGTAAGCCAAATTCTCCAATTAATTTCAGTTCCTGTAATATATCAAGTGATTGTAGAAATCTGGTATAGAAAATCAGATTCTTTAAAAATCGACATCAAAAATCCTCAAATCTGGAACGAATGCACAAACCTGGTCAAGACGTTCTTTTTCAAATGGACGTCTTGGACTTTTGTATACCTTCGACATAACATTTTTGACGCGCGGCATTTCGTTGTATCTTTGCTAAACTGCTTTCGCAGAGTTACAGGCGCGCCTTAACAAACTGTCCAGTTATCTTTATATAAAATAAGCAACACATTTCAGAGAGATCAGTCACGACCTTATTAATCGGAAACTTTTAAGCCACATCCATTCAGCGATAAATACACTCCATATCTCGGAATATATCTTACACATATTGCACAAAATCTTTAGGAATTTTGAAATATACAGCGCTTTAAACCAAAACACACATGTATAAAACCACAATTTTAGTTTACATCACTTCATACGTGGCGCAAAACAAAGCGGACTTACTAGCTATTACATATTCTATCGGTATTTCAACATCAGAAAAGTGGTGAAATAATCTTTATTTTAATTCATGCGCAACAAATCATCCCTATGTGCCGTAACTTTCTCTACAATATTAGTATTACCTCACACGAACCACGTCCACCAAACACGCAACCAATGCATAACGCATGAACCTCGTGTCCCCTCACCCTTAGAGGGCCTACGAGCGGCAACACAAAACCCAACAAAATAAGGCTGCAATTAGCAAGTAATCAAGCAATCGTTTCAAGAACCGGAACCGAAAATTACAGCTTAAACGGGAATATTGGATAAAATCGCATAATGTAGTTAATAAAAAAACGTTGGATTTATAATTATTAGACTTTACTGTCGGCATAGTTTAGTCCTATACCATTTACTTTAAAGATGTTCATGCTTAACGGCAAAATACAGCGGCAATAATCGTGAAAGCGTTATATACTATGCTGTAACAAAATTTATGAAGTCAAATCCAAAATTTTCAAATTAATCTAGCGTTGTAATTTTTCTGGACTCAAATTTCAATATTTTCCTACATATACATTTGATAATGCATCCGCAGTGAAACATATGTAAATGACATGAAATAATGCAAACTTTATTATTTTTCATCGAATTATCAAAAAGAGATGGTTGTCTTAACCTTTCAAATATTCATATTATTTATTGCCGTGAAGTATGGTACATTATCAGTTCATGATGGTAATAATCTTCGTGATACTGTACAGGAAGTCAAACGCATCAGTAGTGACGAAATACCAACTATATCTGAGGGAATAGCGAATATTACAGGTATTCCATAGCTTCTCGTTCAGCAATAGCATTGATATTCTACTCGACAATTCTCCATTCTTTCCATCTTTTTTTTCAACAGAACCAATAAAATATGGATTTTTTTTTCTAATTTTTGAAGTTAAATGATCCAAACAGTATATTAGCAGCTTTACTTACTTGCAAAGCTTCTGAAAAGTCATAGCATTAAAAATCTTAACACCTTGTCCTTCGCCAGCTCATATTAGATCATTCATATAAAAATAATACAATTAACCATTTGCAGACTTTCAACATGCAACCAATCAGATAAACAATCAAACAGATTGTACTGGGAGTTTTCACAAAGAGCACAATGAATGCGCCGGGTGGGAAACGTATCACGGATCGCTGAGGGAAATACAGTGGAAAGTAAATATGTTCTGGACAACTGTCACTATAATTTCGATCCTATGCATCTTAATTTTAATCAGCTTGACATCTATTGTATATATACGAATTGTATATATGCATCATACTATTTCGCAAATATTTTGTCCAAAAGATTGAAGATTTTCATTTAATGAATGATTAAATTCTGATAATTCTGACATTCCAACTCATTTATTGGAAGGTTATTCGAGCAAAAAGTTTTCACAGTCGTTTTGAGCAAAGATCGTTTTGTAGCTGTCATGCACAACATTACTAAGATTTGCATTTGCTTATTGAATTAAAGTGAATAATAAATTCGTGCATCCACCGCATTTATTATATGCTCTACAGTTTTGAGAAAATAATCTTTTTTCACGTGCTTTACTCACGTCTGGTCACGGAAATATATGTCTGTTGAAGTAATATGGCTCCCAAACAATTAACGAAATTCCATTGAAAATCTTGTGGTGTACGTTTCACAGTTTCGGGGATGTGACGCCATGCAACTGTTGACCGTTTTTACTTATGTAAGTAATAAATTTATGAAAAGCCCAAGCGAATTATAACTAGACAAGATGATTTAGTATAAACATAAAACGAAGTAAACCATATGTATGCGTCAATGTAAACGTTATATTCAGGAAACGTTTTCACTTCACACGTCAAATCTGTGAATGAATAATAGTTTAAATTTCGTTAATTGAAAACTCTTTCAAAACGAATCGAAGCCTTGCCTGTCGCTCATCCTTTCAGAGGAAAACTTCTCAAATGACCAAGAGAATTGCATCATAAGCCACGCCACCGTCAAGCGTACGCAGCAAGTCTATTCCACAGCACTTGGCAGTATTAAACACCGATTGTGACACAATGAGATTCGAATATTTGACGGTCGGAATATTTGGGAAATTCCTTTGGAAGATGCTCGTTGTTGAAAGTTTATGCCTTTAGTCGTCGTGCCTGATCTGTTGGATTGGATTTCATATGCTTTTATTTTTTTCAGATATTGTGATGTCATTTTTTACCAGGAATCGATCCAGTCGTGGTAACGACGCAAATGTGAGAAATAAGGTATATTGTTGAAAATTTCATCTTTCACTGAAGTTGGCACCAGCCCTGTTCTACACCTTACCTTACGTTAAAAGCGAAAGAGTGCAACGTATGAGAACGAAAAACAAAGAGGAATATATAAAACTGCACTGTCCATCGTTAATCTTCCCAATGCTAAAGTAATATTATTTGTATAGTTAAAACGGAAGTTAACTATGCCGAAGTTATCGCAGCGAAAGGCAAAATTGGCTAATGAAGACATCTCTTCGGACGAAGATGATTTATTGTATGATAATGGCGATAAATTTGCTGAAAATCCAAGTGATGAAGAGCAGTATGAAGACATGCACGAAATGGCATACCGTAAAGCAAAACAGCTTTTGGACGATATTCAGGTATTTGAACTATTTTCTAGAAGATTTTAGACATTTAATAGCATATTCACATTGTCTGTAATACATGTGAGTTTTAATCTAAAACGTATGATTATATTTCTTCATATGGAAGCAAATTAGCTAATCATATGGTTGTGAAATTTATCTATTTCACACTTAATCAAATGTTTTTTACATTGGTTTTAAGTTGATAGCAATGCATAATTTAGACCGAACAACTGAATGAAGAGGACGATAATGAGGCAGTTACCCGTCGTTTACGAGATGATGCTTTGTCAAAAGTTGCAACTCGACATCGAAAAGTTGCAGGGGGAGTGCGACTGAGTGGTACTGCAGTACAGTATAAAGCCCATAGGTTGGTAGTTTGGTTTCACTCATATTGTTCTTTGCATAAAACTTATTAGAAACTAACTTCGGAAGAAAATATTTTTACGGAAGAAAATATTTTTAAAATATATTTGAAATCAGAATGCCAACCATTTGCCACTTAGTTCTAAATTAAATGTAGTGGGTTCGTTGGCCTTTTCTTTGCAGTTGACATCCAACCATTTATTGAGAATTATCAAATTTCTCTTTGCATAATGAGTAAAAAATATGTTGCAATTGTTTGATTGTCGTATTTCTAGAATGGTACCGGATGTCACTCTACTTTGAGTACTTGGTGTTAACTGCCACATGCTTTTTATCGTAGATATTAAAATTTATATCACATTTTAACTGCGAATAGGTTATTAGACAAAATCAAAAATTTAGGAAACAATAAGAAAATTGATGAGCATTGAGTTAAGTAATATCGTCACTTGAAACTATGTAGTGCCGAATTTTAAGTTTCAGGTACTCCACTGTTGCGGTTGTTATATCACATGATGACAGATATGTGGTGAGTTGCTCGAAGGATGCAACAATAGCGAAGTGTTAGTTTATTAGAAAAAATTCCCTGACAAAACATATTTCAAGGATTCTGACTCGTATTTTTTGACTCACTGGTATTTTGAGTTCCTCAGTAAGTGTGGGAAAAACTGAGTTCCTTGGAAATTACTTCAACACCACAAGCTGCCCTTTGACGCAGAATAATGGCGAGATATTAGACTTCGTCTTAAGTCACAGTGCACTGTGAAATACGAGTTTTCGAAAAAGTTACTGAAAAATAATTTTTTTTGTACCATAGCTCAGATATAAATAAGCTATTTATGTTCGGATATTCGTTACTTTCCTGTTTCGTTTTTTCTAGGGGAAATTGCATTATTTTTCAGATGATTTAGAACAGGGAAAAGTGGTGGCTTCCATAAAATACGTTAAGGGAGATTGTATATCGCATCGAGGCCAAATATTTTGCCTTGCAATCTCGGCCAATGATCGATATCTTGTAACTGGTGGTAGCGATTGTATTATACGAGTTTGGAACTTCAGTAATTTGCAACATGTTAAAAATCTTACTGGACATATGAATGCGATAACCGGTTTGTTTCCTGGTTGCCTTATATAATTGGTTTTCCTTCTATTTTGATTTTTACATTTATTGAATTTTTTGCTTTTAATTCTTTTGTCTATGAAATCGTAAAAAATATTGTCATGAGTAAACCAGTTTATCATAATTTTGCAGGATTAGTATTTCGATTGAATACTCAACAGCTTTATAGTTGCTCCAAAGATAGAAGTGTTAAAGTATGGGATTTAGAGCAACTGGGATATGTAGATACGCTCTTTGGTCACGTCGATGCAGCAGTAGACATTGACGCTTTATCAAAGTGAATTTTCTAGAAAATTTGGGTTGTCTGAGAATGAATTCAACTTATATTTGGTGTTTGTCAAATTTCAAAATTTTACAAATTTTCGGAATTTTAGGAAATTCCAAACTCGAAATTGGTATACATTGCTAATTTACCGGTGTAGTGGCTTGTACATTTTACTGAAAATTTGGTAATGTAAATTTATTTGCAGGGAGCGTTTGATAACGGCAGGTTCTCAAGATCGCACAGTAAGATTGTGGAAGGTACCTGAAGATAGTCATTTGATATTTAACGGTTATTCAAGTTGCTTTAGCATCGATTGCGTGGCACTTATCAATGAAGATCACTTTGTGTCCGGTTCAGCTGACGGGTTAGTTAAGCCGTTAGTACCTCTTACTTAATTTGTTATTAGAAGAAATCAGAATTAAAATGGGAGAAAAAAGTTATAAAAAAACGGCCTTTTACTGTCAAATTTAATGAACTATGGGGAACATATGATTATAATTGACCTTGAAAAATTGAGATTTATATGGTACTCACACGATCTGATATTAATTTCCGTTTTTATTTCATTTGGTTTGTTAAAACTCTTGAGCATTATCAGTTTAATTCCACCCATTTGATGGAAGTTTTTGATTACCTTCACGCTTTTTTCAGAAGTTTGTGTGTTTGGTCGACATTTAAGAAAAAGCCAGTTTGTACACAAGTAGAAGCGCATGGTCGTGGTGCTGACAATCAGGCCAATTGGATTGTTTCCGTTGCAGCACGGCGATACACAGATCTTATTGCGTCAGGTTCATGTGATGGATTTGTTCGTTTGTGGAAAGTTGCGGAAGATTATAAATCAATAACAAATATTTTGTCTTATGAGCGGGTAGGTTTTCGTAATATTTTTTTTGTACTCTTATATGACTTGGTTTCTGACCGTTCAAAGGACCAGGTTATTCAAAAACAAAACAAGATCAGCATGTCCAACAATTTTTAATGAAGTAAATCAGAATGTCGATGACCGACGCTAAAAAATTTACTGTGGAATAAGATAAACTGACATCAGTAATCCAGTCAGATTCCCACTTACAATTCTCGGTTGGTTTACATCCCACTCAATAAATTTAGTGCAGATTCATGCATCTTTCACATATTTTAAAAATAATAAATTTGAACTTTCATTTTTTCCAGAGTGGCTTTATCAATCGACTCAGGTTTTCGGATGATGGTGAAGAAGTAGTGTGTGCTGTAGGTCAGGAACACAAATTTGGAAGATGGTGGAAGATTGCTGAAGCCAAGAATGTTATTACAGTATTTTCACTTACGTATGATGCTGTTGAATGATTGTCAAATTATTTAACATTGTTTTTAGTAAAAGTAACTTTGCTAAATAACTGAATAGTTTTTTCATTCAAGAAGGTTTCAAAAGTAAATGACCTTTCCTCTTCGAAAGGGATTTAAATACACTTTAAATTTGGTTGGCACTGAAATAATGCAAATCAATTACCAATTGATTTTTTTGTCATTTTTTATGAGCATAATTTGGGAATTTTTATGGTTTTTGAATGACCTAACTGTTTGTGTTTTATTACGATCGTGACTTATTCAAGGGATTTAATTGTCGGGCAGGATCAACAGGAATTAGAGCAAAACACGGGGAAGGAAGGCTTTGCAAGAACATTCGGACTGCAAATTGGGGAAAAATTTTCTTAATTTTTACTGTTTTGTTTCCTTTACGAATTCAATATGGAAAGTTTAGTCATTTGAAGCATATCTTCAAGATATTTCCGTATTTTAGTAGTTTCATCATATCATCGAACTAGGATTTTTCGGACAATTTCCACCGAATAACATCAGAAGTTTAATCAGTGACTGAATTAATATAAATTATGATTTTGTTATGCTTCCCATTTTAGATCAGGTTCTTTCCACAAGGATTCGTAAAAAATAATGATGTTCTGATGTATTCGCAGAACCGGATGACAGTGACTAGGTGGCATATTGTACTAAATTTCTCCTTTTGTTATTCTACTGATTGTTTTCATTTTATATGTTATTGTTCTGAATCACTTGACAGGAAACAAAAAGAGTTTTGAAATATTTTACGTCAAGTAAATTATAACTATTGCTAGGATTATTCCGGTTAATTTGTTTTACTTTTATTTATTGCCTTTTACTTAAATGCATTATGAATCCTACAACAACTGGATATTCAAGAAATTAGTGGACAGTTGTAGCAGGGGGAAATGATTTTTTGTGTTCGTGGAGCGTTTTATGTCTTAACTTTCTTACTAAGTTCGGGGTTTAAACTCACATTTTATAAAAAGGAGGTAGGAAATTAGCCTTTGAAGAGTGAGGTCAAGAAATATTAACGATGTCTTTACAGAACCTGATTAGAAAATATGCTTTTATATGAGTTTCCATTATCACTTGGTTTTCGCGATTATTTTTTACACCGCTTGTTTTACTTTCTCTTAAAATTGTTCTCTTTTGTGATGCTTCATTTATGCCAATTTATTGTTAGCCGTGAAAATTTTATTTGATGTTGATATTTTAGAATTTTTAGGTATTTTAATATCTTATTTTGATGTTATTATCAATAATGTTGTCATCATGACAGATTGATTTAGTTTTCTATTTGTATGGGTAACTGATTGAGAAAATGCTCAAAATAAACAATGGATATTTGTTAAAAAATTGTAAAGTGGGAACGTCATAGGAATGGACAAAAATGAGAAAAAAATCTAAAAGTGTCAATTTTAAATTCAATAAATTGTAAAATGTGTTTCAAATGAATTGGTAACTTTTTTAGAACAAAAAAAAAATGAAGGGATCTTTCAGCATAAAACAAAAATCGTTGAAATTTTTGTGAGCTTAAAGTTAAATTCATCCATTCAATCGATCCATCGCCATCTCGTCGGATAAGCTGTCATAGTTTCCATCCATAAAAATAATTTCAACGCTATCTTTTCACTGTGCAAATAGTTCAATGTACAATCTTCAAACGCTAATAAACAGCTGTTTGTTAGATTTTTTTCCTCTCAATTTATTACTGAAAGCGAAGAATTTAGTGACTTTTCTTCTCAATTTTATTTAAAAATGTAAATTTTTAAACGAAAAACTTTTTCTTCTTCCTTTTTCTTTGGATGAATAAGTTCAAGTGATGCTGAACATTGGTTCTGTGACAAATAGAGAATTTTGAAATTTGTGAAAAAAATTATTTTTGCTTGATTTTTTCAATTTCCTCTTCTCGTACTTCTTTTTTCATTTAGGTTTTCTGATTTCATGTTCGATGTAAGTGAAGAAAAGATTACATTCCAATGCATATATGTATTATTCAAATGTGAAAATTTTTTTAATAACTTAAAATTCACATTTACTTTTTTTAAATCCTACCGACTAAAAAAATCAACAAAATTCTTTAGTATTTTTAACAAATAGAATTAGTAAATTGCTAATAAATAAAATTCATTGGTATTGAATTTACCAAACTTACAGATAATTTTCTAATTTGTTTTTTTCACAAATTTTGTTAAATAATGTGAAGGAATGATATTCAGTGCTTATTACTTACATTATAATTATCACTTCAACAGTGCACTTTGTAATTTAAACGCTTTTTTTTTCAATTTTAAATCTTTCGACTTTCGAACACAATTTACAATAACTTTTTTTCAGTACTTTTTAAATACATTATTACGATGAATTTAACTGCATATACGTTATGCAAACACGTAGCACGAAACACGTTACTCGTAATACATAACAAATTATCATAGGTAGCAATCAACGAAATATTTCCTAAATCATTTACTTTGTTTCCTCCTTTAATATTAAATTACAATGCATAACTATTATTTTAGAGAAGCATTTTTCATGAAAAAAAAGTTTCATAAAAAAAAGTGCAAATAAAATTTTATTAAAAAACCAAATGCGCCGTATTGCAATTTCGACAAGTTCTCTTCGCCCATTCCATTCATCCATTTGCAAATATAAATAATATGAACATATTTAACCGAACTGTTCATTTTCCACCAATTATTCCGCGGAAAGAGAAAAATAGAATTCCATCGGATCGTTTTCCATTTCCCATTATTTCTTATTTTTTTTTTCGCTGAGCGATTGAAAATTGTAAAATAAATTGATTTAAAAAAATTCCACAAAAATTTTTCACAACAAATTTTATCATTCAAGAAATTTAACTTTTCAGTTAGTAATTATTTATTTCAATTTGTTTCAGTTCTACTAATCAAAAATTCCTTCTTTCAACAAACTTCAGTAATAGTCAGGAGAAAATCTTTTCATTGTTAAAAATTTTTAATTTTTTCTTAAAATTTCAATTTCTAAATGGTCTTCGTTATGACTTCAATAAATACAGAATGATAACTTTGAAATTGCATGCTTTGCTAGTATTCAAACAATAATTCAAATATTAATTTAACTAATTTAAAAATAATATTTGAATAATTTTTCTATTTGTTTCATGAATATGCCACCTGAGAAGTATTTGCGATTTTGTAAAATGAATTCACTTTGCCTGATTCGGAATTGCCCTCATCAAAAATTATCCTAATTCTTATCGATCTGTTAAATGATTCACTTATCGGACTGAGCTGACGCTAACAAGGCGGTGATGATGATGGTGATGATAACAGCAGTGATAGTAATGATAATGACGACAGTTATTATTAGGGAAATTGTGAATGGTTAATGCAGTAAGCAGAAAAGAGGCCGATAATTTTGAAAGGTAAGGAGGGGAAAGAAGAGGATCATCGGAATTGAACATTTGTTTTGGGCTGCAAAGGATCACAAGGAAAGATCTTAGCAGCTGCTGCTATACTGTTAAGTAATTTACTTCTCTACTCATTCCGTTTTCTACATTTCCGGATTTTCGATTCATTTAGGTTTACATTTTCATATAAGCAAATCTTTACATTCCGTTTGTTTCTTATAAAAAGCTCTTTTTTGATATGTAAAAAGTCTAATTTTATTTTCAAGTAAATATCTTCTCTGTGTATTTCTGTGCAAAAACGTGGACAGAAGTTTTTTTAATATAAATTATAATTATTTCATATTATTTTACTATTCCACAGCGTTTGTTCAAATTTTCAACTTTATCTTCCAAATATTTTTTTTCTTCAATTTTTAAATTTTAACTGCTAAAGGGATAGACGTGTACTTTTGTCACGAAAGGAGAAACAAAAAGCAAATCACGGAAAGAAATGAAACTATCCATAGCCCTTTCTCTCCCTCTCTCTCTCTCTCTCTCACTCTCCCTCTCTTCCTCTCCTCATTCCCAACATTTGACCTACTTCCCATTTCATTTTTTATTCTTCCGTTCCTTCTTCACTTCCCTATTTTTTTTTGGCATATTTCATCTGTTCATATTTTCTAGCATTGTAATTATTGTTATCAATGCACATTAATCTCTCCGTATATCTGAACTTAAATTTGAACTTAATTCCTCTCACTTACCAAATAATATTCGAAATGATTTACTGAAATTAAATCTTCTACTATTTATTTAATTTTGCTTTTCATGCATGCATTTAAAGTGAGAATATACCTTTCATTTCCTAATATTTTCAATAATTTGTCAAACATTAAAAAAAGGAAAAAGCAAAATGAGAAATTTCAGGAATGAACAATTTTTTCTCCTTTCCTTTCATCGCATATTAATATTAACGTCAGACGGCAAAACTATTTTCTCATTTCTTTTTTTCTCTTCTCAACCATTAAATTCCATTTCCTGCCCACTACAACTAAAATATTTATTATTATTATCGTTTAGTTAATTACTTAATTAATTTAAATTACAATGCAAATTTTTTGGGAAACAAAATTCTAAACACACATAAATAAAATTAAATATGTAATTTTTCTTAAATATGTAATTTTTAAAATTATTTTGTAATTTTTAAATTATTTCGAATATTATTTGGTAAGTGAGGGGAGTAAACAGGAAGTTTTTTTGTTTTTTATGAGATTTAGTGATCGACACATATTATAAAATTTCATGATTTTGATGCATAATTAGGATAACGTACGTGATTGGGAAGACGTAACTAAGATCATAATAGAGGAAATTACTTGAAGTATATTTACTGCTATGATAATTAGTGTAGTAGCACGAATAGTAATATTTTGGAAATTTTAAATAACTCACATTATCTTAATTATTCCTTCGTAATTTTAACAATGGAAAGGTTTGAAATTTAAATTAACCAACAAGCGGAAAATAAAAATGATTACGTTCTATTTTATTTTCATTTTTATTTGGTGCAATCATTGTGTATTTCACATATTTATTGTTGACGGCGTACGCGTAAAATCGTTTCATATCACGTTAAATTCACGACAGATTGATGAAATTTATTGTTCAGATATTTAGTGGCATACATTTTACTGTTTGATATTTGGATTATAAAGTTTTATTTATTTATTATTAGTGATCGTTTACTTGGTCGTTTGTGGTTGAAGAGAACAAGGTCAGGAATTGTCATTTATGGATAATTTCAACAACTTGGTTGTTACAGGTGATAATACTTTATGCATTTCTTCTAAATTGACTTTATTCGACGTCAGTGATTGAGAGATATCGACGTATATATTCGTAGGCGCATTTGTCGCAATTGTAAATATTACCCAAAATAATTGGGCTCATCCATCCAATGATTTGAACTTATTTTTTCATCGTTTTTCAAATTTCCAAGACCCATTCCTGCATTTATCCGTTTTCATTTTCACATTGCAATAGGAAATTCTCGATGAAGTTTTTCATTGTAATTGCAAGTAGCATTTTTAAAATATGAAAGTTGCTTAAAATTTTTACAAAAGAAAGAAGTATTTGAAAATTTCAACTATAAAATTGTCAAAATGTGTGAAATGGAGTAAAAGTTGAATTATCACAACAACTCTAATAATTACAATAATGTTATTTACACTAAAAAATGAATTTAACATGTGTACATCACGTGTTACCACTTACATATGCACAGCTACGTCGCATATAAAAAAATTAGCAATATTATTCATACATTTTCTACGTAAGAAAGTGATTACTTTCTTATGGCAATAACATTATGTATCCATCCTACAGTTATATCTGCTCGTGGCTTATCGCTCAAAGGTCATAACAAATTGGAAGCATTCGTTAATTTAACAATTGACGGTAAGGAAAACTGGAAAAGTAAAGTACAGACGGATGTCATCCGAACAGCAGCTGACTGTAAGTGGGATCAACGATGTGAATTGTATGTTTAATTAGTTATCTGAACGAATCAGTAATTACATTATATTCAAATGACAATAATAATTAACAACAATAAATAGTAAACAATAGTAACGATAACAATAGTATTAATAACAACATAATAATAGGTAATAATAGCAGTTTAAATAAATTAATTATAATAGATGTTGTCAGAATAAATTGATTTTTTTGTTTTTGAATATTACCACAATCAAAATTTATTTTAAGTATATTAAACGATTTGGATTCGATATTAACAATAACGGTTAATCATCGTACGGTATTGGGTACAAGCGATTGTATTGGTGCAATTGAATTACCGTTACGTTCATTAATACATGTACGTATGCCAACGTGGTATCGTTTACGTAAGAAAGGTAAATATGACAGTGATGAACAACAAATGAAATATCGCGGTGAAATATGCCTGAAATTTGAATTTTCCAATAAAATTTCGACTACGGCGAGCAAAAACTTCTCAGCTTCATCACTTTCACTTAGTACTTTGCATGGTTTGTTCTTTTCGACGATTGTTTAATTATTTTTTAACAATTAATTATCGAACAAACTGAACTTAAAAAGAATAAATTATAATTTCAAATCATTTATTTGAGAATCGATTATATTAGTGGATTATAGATGACAAGTTAGAAAATATAATCAAATTTTGTTTTGTTTAAAGCTTATCTAA
The DNA here is from genome assembly GCA_013365375.1 of Litomosoides brasiliensis. Classification (NCBI taxonomy): domain Eukaryota; kingdom Metazoa; phylum Nematoda; class Chromadorea; order Rhabditida; family Onchocercidae; genus Litomosoides; species Litomosoides brasiliensis. The sequence continues at coordinate 231,406 of JABVXW010000045.1, read as the reverse complement.
ATTAGCACAGTAATATGCTAATAACATTTTGTTCTCGTAATGTAGTCGATAAGTACGATTAATTTTCACAATTACAATAATAATTATTGCCGTAATATAATTGTAATCATAATAATTACCTTATCAATTTTAATTAGTTGCCTAACGATAAAAGTTAATAGTTACTGTACTATCCAGTAACTATTAACTTTTGTCGTTTTTATCGTTTTTTTGCAATTTTTTTATGATAAAAGTTAATAGTTACTGTACTCTAACGATAAAACTCTTCTATCCAATTCCAAATTTTTTTTAGGTTCCAGTAAACTTGATACATTGAAGCGTAAGATGAGATTTGGCAAAAAGAAGAATAACGATGTGCCGCCAGATATCGCTTCCTTAGCAAGCCTTCCACAACCCGGTCAACGTCGTTCTTCGCTCTGTGAAGTCTGTCCGACGATTCCAAAATCAGATCGTCGTATTTCAGCAATGGATTTAAATCGCGATGGACTGATAACACCGCCAATTGCTAAAAATGGTACTGCCCATTATGCAACGTTATCTTATAGTCGAAGAAGTATCACTGCTCCATTCGGTTTATCATTTTTTTTAAAATTAATTTGACATTTTCGTTCATTTAAATTTAAATAATCGAATTCGTTTGCTAAAGTGTTTGTGATTGTATTATAGTATATTTCTACATTCACAATTTAAAAACACTGTGGTACAATCATAAGCAGCCATAGCAGTTTGTTTCAATATTTTTCATATTCCAAGCATTACCAAACATATTATTTATTTTAGTTAGCATCAGTTTTTGATAAACTAATTAAATTCTCATCTCATCGGTTCCTATTTCTATAAAATAGCCAATCTCTGTCACATGAAGACAAAAGTTTATCCAAAGATAAGTTATGAAATAAAGTATGAGAATTTGGAAAGATTTTTATTATTTTTTTATTCATAAAAAACTTTCCTCTGACGCAATAATGTTTCAGGAATTGATGGTATACTGTTTGGTTCACAACGTACGTCAATATCATCGAATCGAAATTCATTAAATTCATCTCCAATACCAACAGCTAGAGAAACTGATGGTTTCGAATCACCAGCTATGGCTTCACGTCCACGTAGTGCTACTTCATCCGGTTTTAGTTCTGCACGATCAACTGTTGTCAATAGTTACGATTTAGCATCGGTACATACATTTGTTGGAGACAATACAGTATTATCGGGATATTCTTAAGCACTAAAATATTTTGAATTACGAGAATATTCTGTTATGTCTGCAAACGCATCCCTTTTTTGTTTAAAAGAATTAATGTTATCATTTCTAAATCGATTCGTAAGGTTCACGTCTGATCCTTTATGAGCAACGGATTATTATCTTCTTACATTTTTCTTTGCTTTTTTTCAAACTTATTCTCATTTAAATTTGCTTCTTGAAAAAAAAAAACTTATAGATTTGAATAAATCATTTCAATTTTAGTTTTCAGACTTCACATTGTCCGTCACGTGAAGATTTATTAAAGAATATCAATGATTTACGAAATGAATTAGCACGTAAGGATGCGAAAATTAACGATTTACAAGATTATATTGGGAAATTACTAACAAGAATTATGGAGAAAAGTCCGGAGGTACTGGAAGTTAAACTATCACGTGGTTTCGTCGCACGATATTAGCGCATGTCGGCGCTTTTTTATCATTTCTTTCTTTGCTCATTTAAATTGTAAACTTAATTTTACTACCAACTAGGGCATTACAAATCAATTCTATGCGTATTAAATGTTTAATTAGGTTTTAGTTGCGTGACTCATATTTGTAATGGAACAATACAATGGTGGCCCACCGCGATACCTTATTTTATTATTGCTATTAGACAAATGAAATCTTTAATTTCCTATAGGATTACGTGATATTACTGCCATTCTCAACAATGAAGAAAAATCAATGACCTCAGGCGTATTTAAATGCAAAACACAAATATTACTGTACGATAATACATCTGCCACAATCATAGCACAAACATTTTCAACTGTTAAACTACAAAATTTTAGGAGAAAATCCATAATTTATTTCTTAAAATTTCTTCATTATTTTAATTTATGTGTTATACCAATCCTTTTAATTCTTTTTTTTTATATTGTATATGCACTTTTTCACTTGAACGAAAAAAGAAAACCGAATGGGTCTTTTGAGCAAACGGTATAGATCATTATTTTACTAGTTATCAAAATGTCTGATATAGTGATAAGTAAATGTGGTAAGGTAAAATCTAAACCTTACATTTGTTTTGCTTTTTTCGTGAAGTACCTGCCTGTATTTTCAATATAGATTCAGATCACTTTCCTATTTGTCGCTTATTTTCAGTGTTCAATTTGGCATTATGCTTTAGATGAAGAATTCTTTTCCTCATCCATCTTAACTTATCGTCGTTACTTGAAAAATTCTACTAGTAACTGCTAAATAAATAATTTAATTTACTTGAAAGTTCAACGATAAAAATTTTATAGTACTTCGCCGTTTTCTTACTCGTAAATTACTACTTAAATTCATTAAAATTGAAAAGTTTTAGTAAAGAAATTTTTCCGAATTTGAAAGAAAAAACTTGAAAACTTGCAAAGTTTCGAAATCTAAATCTTTACTCACACATCCTGAGTAGAACGTTGACCGAATCACGTTGACCGCCAAAAATACATAAAAATAACAGGCTTCTAACGGCTCGTTAAATTTTGATCCATATTTTCGAAATTTTTTGGCGCATGTATCGTCCGTGATTTGCAAGTGTTTTGTTATCTTTGGCCTGTATATGAATCGATGCCTCGACCTTTAAAACATTTTTATGATTTGATAATTTAGATGAGATGAATATAGACCTAGTGAAAGAAAATATAATCTAACAAGTTCCTAGTAAAAGAAATATCCTCGCAAGATATCCTAAAGGCTTTATCAAGATGGCTGATTGGATTTCACGGTTTCGTGACGATCATTTTAGATGAGAAAGGAGTAGAGACATCTCGGGAGAGACTCTCTGTTATTTTGAAATATTTTTCAGAATGCGTCTGAGATTTCTAGATTTCCCCGACTTTTCCTGAAAGAAAGGATGAATCGCTCTCACTTTTACGGCAATTCCCAAAACTTGCTGAGGATGATTGGGTTCCTTTTCTGAAATGCTTGCATACCTTTCCAGAATTCCCAAAATATTGGGTTTTTTTTTCTGGGAATTTGTGTGGTCGAACATTGACAGTGGTGCACGGCATTACAGAGGCCAAGCGATTTAGCATTTTATAAGAATGGATTACTTGTCGCACAATTCTTAATTTTTTTTTTCGAAATTTACCAGGTCGTAGACGATCTTATTTCAGATTGTGCACTGAATTTCCTTGACGCATTGTAGCAATATTTGTCCAGTTATGGAGGCTAGTAAGTGTAAAAAATATGCAGCGTTCGATGCTAGTACAAGTGAATTAGTGGTTGCCTTATCAGATATAGATGAAACTCGTTCAACAGGTGAGAGATATGAAATTGAAAATCATACATATATTTCTTAAAAAGTGGTATTTGGGAATCCTGGTCTTTTCGCAATAATAATGTTGGAATTCCCAATGGTTTGATTATCGAAAAAATATTAAAATCGCCAATGATGCAAAGAGTGTTACTGCCGATTGGTGGAATTTCAGTATCTTCACTTGCAGAATTTTTGTGGTTTTTTATGGGTTGAATAGCGAATAAAGCCTAGATTTTTTCATATTTAAACCTGTGGATAATGCGCTTAAAAATTTTTTTGTTAATATTCATGTTTGATGTTTAATATACATTACAATATAAGTAATTAGAATGTCAATATGGAAAGTGTTATTGTTACTCACTTCCTAGGGTAATTATTTGACAATGTATTTTTGGTTTTTAATCAGTTAACAGTTACTGTCACTTCTAAGTTTTAGATTCTTAAGTCATTATGGCCAAAGCAGTCGTAAGGTGCGTAAGAGTACATGTGATTTAAGATAAGTGATGGTATTCATTCTAAATGGTACCATTACCTATTACATTATCTAGGTCATGTTATATTTCTAATATACCATTGTTTATTCTGTGAGTGCCTAGAACTAACTTAATTTGTCCTGTGAGTATCATTTTTAACTCTGTAATATCCCAGGAGCATCCGATGATGCACCGGTCGGTGATTTAATTCGGGCGGTTTCAATAAAACATGTCAATCAAACTATTTTCAAACATCCAGCAATGCTACTGCTAGTCCACGAATCACACTGTGAGTGCTTTATGCGAACTTACTTTCGGCATCGTAGACTGTCTCAAAATCTTAAACTTTGATGTTATTAACTTCTTTTGAAATAGTGATTTTTTTCTTATTTTCAGTCATTTTCTCTCGCGCACAGCATGATGCAAAACTCGTCACACTCACGGCATCTGAGTGAGTTATAATTCTTGGCTTCAACTGTTTCAAAAAAATTAGGAAGAGAACGTAGGTCTAGGTCTTTTCTTATTACTTGCGGAATCATAATTGAAATCTTTGGTATTCTTTTCTAGGGAAGGGTGAACAAAAAAGAAAGAAAACGTGACGCAATCGTGTTTTTCACGTTATCTAAATACGAAACAGCTTTAAAAATCGGTTCTTTATTCTAACTGGGTCTAAAGAGATTTTGGAGTTCTTAAAAAGAAGGCATTGATCTTCATCCTTGGATATTCTGTTGTCCCACTGTTTAAAAAAAGTGATCTAAATTTCAGTGTGTTGTCGTATAGTTTACAATATCGTTCCATTATTCGATCAACACTGTCAACAATTCCTGTATCAGAATTTGAAATTAGAGAGTCACTTACGACAGCAGAGCTTATTTGGTCGCTTGTTGAGGCTATTTTCATTAAAACTCATGGTATGTGAAGTAGTCTAAAAAATGAGAAAAGAAAAAGTGCAAGTTTTCCATCCTCGTTTAGATTAATGAGAAATATGTTGTAGTAAACAGGATAAAAATGAAAGTTCGGAAATATAAGAATAATTTCCTTTCCTCTTCCTTTGGGAAGATTGTGTGAGAAATGAGGAAGAAGGTCATTTACTGTTTATCCCACATAGTACTGAGATTTTTTATTGAAAGATGTATCTAATTTTCTTTAAGATTCATCTGTTGTGGTCGACCTAATGACTTGGGCTAATTCATGCTTGGCACATACCCCATATATTAATGAAATTTCGGACCTTCTTCGCGGCAGCAAGATAAAAAGACTTGACAAGCAACATTTTTGGCATCAGGTAAGGCTGGACATTTACTGCAAGTTTATCAATGCTGCTTTATTAGATTTGATATGTGATTGCAAAAGACTGGAGGTAACCACCCACTTTACTTTTGAAATCTCAAGTAGAAAAATCAAGAATAATTTCTAATTACAATTTAATACACATTAATTTTTAGATTATATATTTTGTTCTGAGTGGTACGTTCAATAATGCGGTCACTTTTTTGGAAACATACGGTTATTTGTGTGATGACGATGCTGTGCGGTGCTTGGCTAAAGTGATTTCTGAAATAAAAATGGATCTATTGAGTGATGAAAGTACTGCCTTGGATTTTATCAGTGCACAAGACGTAAGTGCGTTTGGAAATGGGTCATATTAAAATTTTTTTAGACCTGATTTATCTAAAGGAAAGCATATCTTCCGATTAAGCAAATGGTAGTATTGAAAGCAATTGTTAACATTATTTTGATGGAGTTTTCTTCCTTCTTTTAAAGCACTGGAAAACTCTTGAAAACTATTAAACTTTTTTGTTTTTAGGAAATACGTAACATGTGTGCAAGCGGACATTTTCGAACTAATGCCGAAGCTGAAAAGGTGGCGATGATTGTTGCTGGTGATATCCCAACCATAACATTGGTTTCAGCTCAATTGGACAATTGGTTTGAATTGGTACCACCGTATTTATTATTCGTTCGACCATGTGCTACTCTTCCTCAGCTTAGAGATGTTGTTAAGGTATACGAAATTCAAATATTTTATCGGATTTCATAGGTTCTTAATGACACCTTTTTAATCAAGCTTGACTGTTATGTCTAAAAACTCGCCTACTAGTAATCTCGTTGAAGAGAATAAGATTAAAAGTCAAAATAATTAGAAGTGTAACTCTTTTGCAGGATTGTTTAAAGATTTTTGGCATAAGTAAATGTGACGGAATTGATGCGGTAATATGTGAGGTCTTTTCACTGGACGCATTACGGGCTCTTCATCGAATTTCAACTTCAAGCACCAACTGGTGGTTTCCAGCTCATCTAGCAGATTTATTACAAAAAGCCGATGAGCGGATAACAAGTGCTTTTGGCACGGATATACGTCAACACTTGGTTATCGAATATGGATCGTCACTCTTTAGTGAACCTGGGTATGACATTATTTTCTCTGATGTTTATGGAAAAAGTTCAAGAAAGATTAAAAATCTGTTCACCAAAAGGAGCAAAGGGTGAAAATTATTTAGTAATTAAGACTGCTTTACAAATAATTACAGATTATGGCAAGTGGGATTTGATTATCTCCGTGAAACTGGTAATGAGGGATTGGCTCACTTAAAGTTATTGATGGAACAAGTACCGGTGGACAATGAAACTGTCGCTACCAAGTTATGCTCATTATGTGATGAAGTAGGTTTTGATCAAACACGAAAGGATATTGCACGAGTTATGGCTTACAGGTAAACATAAGCATGTTATAAGTTTTATTTCATTTCAGTGTCACCTGTTTTCCATTTTTCACAATAAATGTCATTTTTAGATCGGTTCTCACATTTTAAAACAAGAATTTTAATTTCTTCGCTGCCTATTTCTAGACTATTGCGTGCAAACCGATGGGGCAGCGCTCTGTCATGGGCCATACGGTCACGTGATGTCGGAATTGTTTCTACCGTTGCTGATGAGGTGCTGTTAAAATGTGCACCGGACGAGTTTTCGTCCATCATCGTTTTTGAGCATTTCACGGAAGTGATGCTACTTTCGTCATCATTTGCATTTTTACACCGCTTTTATAAATTTCGAAAACTGCTACAATCAGACCAGAAAGTCAAAGCTGCGGAATTGCTGGTTTGTTGTTATATTCTAATATATTACTGTCAATTGTTTATGACAAATGTAGTGATTAGCAAATGAATTTATGGTCCGACACAGCAGTTAAACCATGATTATGACGGATGCTAGATGCTGTTTCAGTCCTTATTCTAGCCGTAAGCTGTGAAAGATATCTGTCTTGTTAAGGAAATAGATATTATTTCAGCAGGGAATATTTGCACAGTAGTGATAATGCTGGCGTCGCCTTTTGAGCTACACAGCTTGTGAGTGGTTAATGAATGAACTAGTCTTCTACACTCTTGTTCATGTATAATGAAGAATGAGGGAATGTTTTATATGTCTATTATTAATTCAATTTGTTTATAGGTAGAACTGATTGTTTCCAACGTAGTTCCAAGGAACTTTGATATTATACTTATCTCCGATTTGATTTCTCTTCTCAGTTACGAAGACGAGGTATTTTGCTACTCACTTTACATATTTTACCTTACGAAATTTTGGTATAATACTATTAAATCTTTATATATATATATATATATATATATATATATATATATATATATATATATATATGATGAATTATTAATAAAAAATGTGACAGGCAATGATTTAATAACTCATTAGCAGTGAAGAATTATTCTTTCAGATTATTTTAAGTAAAGATGGTACTGAGCAACTCCTAGAACATTTAATACACTATGAAGCAGAAAATCCATTTGATCATAATTTTGATATGTGGAGAATGCGTTTACGTACAGTACGCTATTTGTTGTTACAGAATTTGGCTCGAAATATCACTTCCTCTTCATGACTCATTTCTGATCATTTTTCATGCTCATTTCTGTTTGTTGGTTTCTTGATCTCGTTCAAATTGGCGTTTTAATTTTTTTGAATTTAATTACACATAACTTTAGCAGTTTTTATCAGCTTCATTTATCCCACATTTCTGCTGAAGTTATTTTGGTGGTATTACGCTGACCTGAAATGTATGAAGGGTTTAGTTCACCAGGTGAAAATTGTATTTCAACATTCAGAAAGATATGATTTGTTCCGAATGCAACATATCATAATTTCAACAAATCACAGTATGATTAGAAATATTGACACACCTATTCAAATGTGTTTAAATGAATCAAATGTAATTTGCAGGATTGACCATATCAATGCCTATTTAGTTGTAAAGCATTACCTTTTAATTCACAAAATATTTGTTATTTGATTACATCTGCTAGGTTACCGTTCATTTATCGAATTCATTGCTGAAAATTTTAAAGATGATTGTGAAAGTAATTTTTTCTTATGAATTTACCTTGACGAATACGTTTGTTGTTGTTATGAAGGTTCTGATAAATTTTTTGATTTATCAGAACTATTGATTATTGGACAGACATATTACGATAGTGAATGGGTTTTCATTATCTGTAGGATTGAAGAACTTGAAACTCATAATTAGTGTAATTTCTGTTTCGCCAATTGTTGTTATGAAGGTTCTGATAAAAACTGAAAAGGAACTGTTGCAAGATCAGCTTTCTTTGCGTCTAGTCTCAGATTTAAATTTAAAAAATCTCAAAATTTGCTTCGCTTATTTGTTTTATTTTTTTTCATCAAGTTTTTGCAGATTATGAGTAGCAAGTTTAATAGTTCCACATAATTTCTGGGGCGGATGAATATTGCTTTAACTATTATTTAATTTATTAAACAATTGATGATTCGTTCTCATCATGTCTATCCAATTCTTTTCGCTCTTAATTTAGAAGGTTTGATGTAAAAATTTTACAGCTTGCTATCTCAGTAGTTGGGTAGTTCTGCAACATCCTTTTATAACTTCTGCTAAATTTATCTTTTAAATTGGCTTTTCCCTTCTCTCTCTCCCTGTCCCTTCTTTATCACTGGCTTGAAAGTAACTGCACAGAGGAAAAAACGAAATTTTCTTGCCCAAAATATACTTAGAAAATGTCCGATCGTATTAGAAAAGATGTGGGTGGAAAAACTCAAGTTCTTTAGTCTTCAACTTTTAAGTCTAAGTTCCGAAATCTCATCTTTCGTTTTAAATTTCCAACCACAAAACAGAGGCAAATTTTAATCCTTCCCCTTCAGCTTAAATTTAATCAGTTTGAAATTGGATTTCGCAATTTCCTTTGCACTTTGGAATTCCGGTTTTGCTTCAAGCGCTTGGTGAGAATCAGTTGAAATTTTTTTTTTTAAACTTCGGGCTGAAATTTTTTCGTTTTTCGGAAGCAAACATAAAAGATACGAACTGGAAATTAATTTCCCAATCATTCATTAAATGATTTCCAGACATGAAGTTTCACTCACCAGCTTAACTTTGATGGAATTAAAACTAGACATCGTGAGAAATATGAAAGATCACAAATATGATGGGATGAGACTCGCAGTTTCACATCGACGAACTCATTGGTCCCTTAAGGGTTATCGGCAAGGGTAGGAGTTGCTGCTTTATTCCAACAGTTTTTCCGGATTTTGCGGTTGTTTCTCTTTTTTGAGTTTAGCACTGTCATCCATAATTTCCTCATTCTGTGCAGTATATCATACCATTGATCTGCTTAGTTTCTACATTCTCTCCACAGGCGAGTTTTTTTTGTTATCTGACGTAGCTACAAAGCACAAGTGTTTTCCATTATCTGCCATTCTGTGGTACATGTTGTCGTGCATCCTTTCATTTTTTGCTATATCTCTTGGTTTACAGGAGTATTTTTCGGCGACATATTTGTTTCCACAATTTTTGTCAGTTTTTACCCTTTTTCATTGACACCTTATTTTTTTATTAATTCTAGTTAAATGACGTATCCATTTAAAAGTATCCGTGAATTTTTCTTCGCAGGAGAAAATTTAACTGATTGAAAAGTTAATCATTCTTAATTAAAGTTAACCATTTCTTAATTAATCATTCTTACACATCTATCCTCAACTTGCTGCTCTGATCATTTGAATTTCCATACTGAATCTTGCAAGTCCAAATCATTGGGCTCATGCAAATTCGAACTTTAATTTATATCTCTGCTTCTAAAGCTGTTTTCCAGCAGTGGCAATTAACAGTGTATGATAAAGAGTAGTGTCTTCTAGTGATTTAATTCTTGGTCTTCAAGGTTATTGCTTTGAATTTGCTCTCATGTCTTATCTGTTCAGGTTAGTTGCTAATTTCCTATGCTATGATGCAGCATGACAGTATATTGTCCGGTTTATCGCAACAGCGATTGCCATCTTTGGTGACACCAGCAACGATGACAGGAAGCGGTCGATTGGATCCTTTATCATTAGGTGTCGTAGGTATGGATAATCGACAAGCTGTTGTCATCGATGTCGGTACTGTTCTAACAAAGTTTGTCCCGTTTTCACGTATTTTTTATTATGAAATATTTGAGTTTGAATCAGATTTGCATCATTTTCTTTGTTTTCTTATAAAGTTATCTAATTTTAGCAAAACTAATCACACATGAACCTAATTTTGCGATTAGTGAATAGATTTACTTCAGAGTTGGCTATGCAGGGGAATTCGTTCCCCGTGCAATAATACGAACGGAATTAGTGGATGATCGCACTGGCGAAACGGTAAAAGTACTAGATGACACACTCACTGAACAGGAACTTTATTATAGATTGGTGAAATTTTTCCGAGAGTTATTTTTTAGGTAAGTCAAATTTACTTCACATTAAACATCTACATATTTATATGTTTATGCTGACTGTATATTATTATAGGTTATAAAATATCTTCCGGTATGCTTTTTTTAAGAATATCTTTTTATGGAGTAAGCATCAACAGCTGTTCGCCTGCTGTTACTGCCTAGCTTTTTAGTCGTCTGTTTGAATTTCTGATATCTGTCCGCACCTTTGATTTACGTCTTCTAAGATTGCACATTGTTGATTTTGGATCCATTTTTAGTCGTTTACAACTTTCATTTTGAAAAATTTCAGGGTTATAGACTCTAATTCAGAATTTAGAACTTGTCATGGTATGTTTTCTAGATATTTGTTAACGGTTGCCAAGGATCGTCGAATTGTAATAGTAGAAAGTATTTTGGCGCGGACGTCGCATCGAAACGCCATGGCACGCGTGCTGTTTAATGCTTTCGATGCACCATCAGTACTCTTCGCCCCCTCACATTTGCTGGCATCGTTCCCATTTGGTGTCTCGAATGCTCTTGTTATTGACGTTGGATATTCGGAAGCAACCATTGTTCCGGTAAGAATACGTTTGGGTTTCTTTTCGAAGAAAAAATGTATATATATATATATATATATATATATATATATATATATATATATATATATATATATATATATATATATATATATATGAGAGATGTTCTGAAATCTATAACATTTGATATCTATATCATTAGATTTTGAGTGAGGGATAGGTATAGTTGAGGACCGATACTTAAGAATTCAGAACATCTCATGTAATTTTGATTATTCCCAGAAATATTTAAATCCTTAGTTCCTCCTTGTACCACATTTGGACTTCAAATAAATTTCAATTTTTTATTCAGTTTACAGATTCTGGAAGGTGTTGCCATGTTGTATCAGTTGGAAACTTCATGTATTGGTGCGAAATGTTTGGAAGAGCGTGTTTACGAACTGTTACGGAAGTAAGATTTTATCTTTATCAATTGCAAAAACATGATTACTGTTTGGTTTTGTCTATTTAATTATAAAAAGAAAAAATACTGTATACATTCTAAAATACTGGAAATTTTTTCTCTCAATTTTAACAGTAATGACGAATAACATCATTAAAAAGGGCGCCTATTTTTATTTGTATTTACTTATTAGGACATGTTATGAAACTGCTATTTCTTAAATTTAGAAAAAAAATACAAAAAGAGTTTAACATTACGGATTATCCAACATGTACTTCTGTGTGATCTCTTTTAGCTACGGTAAAGTGCTAACGTTTTCTGGTAGTGAGCGGTCACTGACTGATGGCGATGACTTCTTGTTGAAAAAAGAGCGCATTTTGGAAGATATTGTTGTTAGGTTTTGTTTTGCTACAAAAATGGATCGGGGGAGGATGATACAAGCATCCGGTAAGTTATACCATGCTTTAAGATGCTGAAGTTGAATGAACGACTTCTTTTTTTCTATTAGTTGTCTGTGAAGCTTTAAAAAACATTTACGTTTCAATAAACGAGTAAATTTAAGTGAAACGAGAATGTAAGAAAAAAGAAAAAAAAAGATAAAAAATGAAATGTAGACAGAAGAAAATGTCAATTTAAACTGCAGAATATGATCCAGAACGTGAAATCCCGAAAGCACCATGTGATGTTCGCTTACCGTTCGGTGAAGAAATCCTTGTTGTACCAGGTCTTGTAAGGTAAGATTCAAACTTAGTTTTAATTCACGCAAAAGTCTGATGTTTTTAATTTGTAATTATACACTTGTTTACTTCCAGAGAATGGACAGCGGAAACAATTTTTGAAGAAAATAATGACATTAAATCCTTGCCACAATTGGTACTCGATGTCGTATATTCGGTAAATATTTTGCTATTGTAGCTTATTATCACCGATTTAGCGGCCTATTTGCGTTTTAAAGTAAAGGATTTGGCATACTGACTAACGGAGCTCATTTTCACCTCTTGTTTATATAATTAATAATGGTGGTAATAGGTCATTTCATGGTAGGGTCCTCCTTAACCGAAAGTTTACATATGATATGTGCTTCCCAATGTATAATCTATCCCTCAGTGCAACAGTTTCTCAGACATTTCCTTTGTCTGTTGAAATCATTTTACTAATATGATCGAATATTCAGTGTCCAATTGATGCGAGAAGGAAGCTGCTGGAGAGCATAATACTTGTTGGTGGGACAACACGTATGAAAGGTTTTTCTTCCCGACTCCGCGATGAAATTCTGCGTTCATTGACAACATCGTCTTATGTCAGTAAATTAGGCAATATTAAATCCGTCAAGTATTATCGATTGCCAAACACATCAATTGAATTGTATGCCAGCTGGATTGGAGGTAATTTAAAAAAACTTGACTGATGGTTGCAACATTTCATGGAAACAGGCATGTAATAGAGTATCCGTGAAGCAATTAAAATCATCTCAACACCTCAAAAATCCATTAACTTTTACTTATTATATGGATGGTATACATTGTCGTGACATTGAAAATAGTGATTTGAAGTATGGTATTTTGGAGGTTGTTTAATGATATAATAATATTAATTGCTTTAAGCATTGGCATTTAAATTACATACCTCTGAAACACTGTGTTTTCGGCAGTATATCAAACCATCAAATATTTACTCAAAGGTCTGAAGGGATTGCTTCCCCCTTATTTGTTTTATGGGGTTTGCTATTTTATAAGTCGAAAACATTTGATTTCTAAATTTCAATATATGTAGTAGCAATTTACAGGCAGCATGTATGGGGCGTTAGAAGTGCTGCAGTACCATTCCTTATCACGAGAGGATTGGGAGATACGAGGTAGGGTGCCAGATTGGACGAGCAGTTTTTATGAGATGAATCCAGATTCAACGAGAAGTCGTTGAATTTTTGTGGTCGTGGTGTCATTTTGATCCGTAAAAAATGGTTTTTCACACTTTGATATTTATTCACCTCTGCTAGACAACTTACTGAGATTTACTCCACATCGAATTTTTTAGAAAACTTTGCTTTAGAAATTTCAAAGTCACTGTCATCATGCAGAATTTTTGTTGTGTTTGTTTTGTTGCTTCTGTGCATTCTTTCAAAGTCTCGAATTTCATTGTTTTGAAATTTCAGATGTTTTTGTTGCATAAGTGTTTAGTAGTGCTTCAATGTGTATATGTAAATTATTGTTTAATAAAGTTTTTTTTTTGTTTTATTGTGCGTTAATGGGTTTTCCCACCGAAGTTAGTATCTTTTCCTTAGCGCTGGATGAAAACACTGAAACATTTCTCCAAATCCTCCTTTTATTTCTCAATGATCGGACAGACATTGGTTCCTGAGCATGACGTTTACGATACTTCCGTCGTTTGTTATCATAAATCTTGTCGTAAATGATGCTATAACATTTTGATAGTTTTGTTAGTTTACAGTATTGTTTGTCTCATAGGTTTTTTCACTGCCGTGGTTATTCATCTGACTGATTTGCTTTTTTATTTGCATTTTCCCATTTCATTTCCTTTCTGTTCAATATGTGTGATACTTAATCTACATCTAATTTATGAAAACGGAAAAGTGTGCGTAAGGGAAGATTGCGTATTATCGGCGGATGTAGGAATAGATATTTTGAGGCTTCTGTATGGGGCGAGTAACTGTTGAGCTACTTCATCTCTTCCGGTGACATTACGATTTAAATTTCTTCTATTTCATTATTAGATATGATGAACATTTGAGCCATACTTTTCATTTCCTTATTGTTGGCTAGAGTAGCGTTCCCCAAAAGAATTTTACTACAATTGGATAATCCTTGATGTCACATATAAGTAATGTTGATATTCAGTGGAACATAAATTCTACTGCAGTGCTGAATATCAACATTACTTGCTGATAGTATTCCGATAGATTTTTACGTCCTTTTTTAATATTTTCTACTTTTTCATTATTTGAAATAATTTACAGGTTGACGAGCTGGAATTCAATTTGAACTAATTAGTACGACTGCTCAAATTGGGTCAATATCATTACATTCTTGGAGGTAAATTTTAATTTCGATATTTCTTATCTTAAGTTGCCAGCAAAACAATAAAGAATGGCACAAAAAAAAAACTTGAGAAGTGAAATTTGTCGGTTTTACAATCCATCTTTGGTTAGCCACTGAGGATCCAAAACCTAAGTTTATTGCACTTTTTTTAAAAATGAGTTATGTCCTTCATTCTCGTAAACTCTTTCTAATGTTTTAGCAAATATTTTGCTTTATTTCATGATAAGTCACTGTGTATTGTGCTGAAAAAGGGACGACTAAGATTTAGCTTTGAAGTTTGTTTGTCAGAAATTTAATTTGCCGTGTTTTGTCCAAAAACATAATTAAAAAGGCGTTAATGGTGTTAATAAAGAGGGTGAAAGGAAAAACCACTTTACAAATGTCACTCATTAGTCAATAAACGTTTTTATTGAAGCATGTGATCTTCATTGGATCTCATTCTACAGTTGAGCCAAAGCAAATTTAAGCTCAACAGTTCAAATTAAATTCAAAATGTTTCTAACATTTAAGTTTTGAAATTCAGATTTTAATTTGGAAACTTAAACAGGCAGGAGATTTTATTGCTCTATTTTATACATTTTCAATT
Source organism: Litomosoides brasiliensis (assembly GCA_013365375.1). Classification (NCBI taxonomy): domain Eukaryota; kingdom Metazoa; phylum Nematoda; class Chromadorea; order Rhabditida; family Onchocercidae; genus Litomosoides; species Litomosoides brasiliensis. The sequence continues at coordinate 216,116 of JABVXW010000045.1, read as the reverse complement.
CAAATTTTCTTTTATTTAAGAACTAGAATGAAGAAATAAAAGATCAGTTATGATCTGAATAATGGGAGTAGACATTTTTTGACTCATTATTTATTCTTGTTGTGTATTTTGTTCATCGGCATATTTCGCAGTAGTTGCTTTATTGTTTCGAATCCCATCACTGGCTTGGCTTATTGCCATATTTCTCTCTATAAATGATTAATAAACCATTTATATCGTAAGGATTTCGTGAGAGATTTTTTATGGAAAAAAGTGTTTTTTTCCTTTCAGTTTGTTTATAATATGCAATATTAGTTATATACTGAAAAAATTAATCTTTGAAATTTCAAAGCTTCAATTTTGTTTAGGACATGATTTGATGAATTATTATTGTTCACGCATTGAAAAAGGACAAAAAATTTTTAGAATTTTTTTTACAACTTTTTTTAACAAACACAGTGGAGTTGAATGACAAAGAAAGAGAGAAAAAATAAAGAGAGGCAGACGGAAGTTGAAAAAGATAGGGATTGTTACCAAGTTTTTGTTCTCGAAACAAGATAACATGAAGAGTCAATGACTTTATTTTTTTCTTCGGCCATGTTAAGCTTGTTTAATATTATGTGTAAATTGTTCCCTTTTTTTGAAAAAATTTGGTTCCAGGAATTTGTTTAATGCTAACTTTTCTTTATTTAATATATGATTTTCATTATTTTTTTGCTTTCATTTTTATCATTGGTTTTTTATACGAGAGAAGTCAAATATATGGCTGTGCTTTTTGGGTGATTCCATTGCTAATGCATCGATTACTTTCTGTTAAGCTTTCAGGTTTTATCACCAAATATCTGTCCAAATTAAAAGTAATGTGCTCATAATCTGTAATAAATGTTTGATATTGAAGGATATTCAGGAAATTCCGGTTTCATAATACGCCATAAAAATATGTATTCAAGCACTCGGAGTGCTAGTAATGAAACGGATATTGCGTTTCATAATCATATGTAGTTCTCTCTTATTTTGTTAATGGTAACGGTTTGCTGTCTAACTGAATAGATAAAAGTATTTCGGGAGAGTAAAAATGTATGGTATGATTACATGATCTAAATAGGAAGTTGTGCTCGAAAAGTTAGAGCAAGATGTTGTCTCTTTTCCACACTTTTCTAGTTCATCTTATTCTTTATAATTTGCACCATTTTTTTGCAGCATTTCTTTACTTAGGTTTTCGAAAGAACTCTTTTCAATTCTTTTCTTTTAGAAAAAAAATTGTCATTTTTCCGAGTTATTTTTTCTTCTCTTGCAACTTAATATCAATTTGTATGACTGCTTGGATAACATCATTTCTAAACTCGTAAGTAATCTCGTTGACAAAATAGTTCGTTATTTCATCTATGGCATGAATAGACAGTAACCAAAACCGGTTTTGCAGCATTATTTGTCTCAATGGATGAGACATGGTAAGGAGTCGAGCATTTTTGTTCGGTTCCTTTTATTTCTACCAATATTACTTTGTTAACTTGAGTTTATTCAATAAAATTTAGTGAGCAAATTGTTAATCGGTGAATCATGGAGGACTTTTTCAGATTCTGAAAATTTCAGGATAGCATCAGAAAATGTGGCGTCAGATGGGCATCAATTATGTGCGATACTCCCAAATTGCTGCATCAGCTACGCGGAAGTGCCTAAAAAAGGGATTAAAGAAAGATGCGGAAAAACCCGTGACGACAACCGTGAAAATTACTCCATGGGAAAATGGGAAACCAGTGAAGAAAGACTGAATAATTTTCTGTCAATGCCATCCGCTTCATTGAATAGTTTTCTTTTTTTGCTTAATGTTTTGTTTTCATATTTTCGTTATCTGAAAAATTAACTAGAATATGCTGTAGAAAGTTCCTTTCTCTCAGATTCTTAGGCTTTTTTTTTGATCGGTCCTCTCTGACGATACAATTTTCATCTATGAATTTCCACTTCATCGTTTTATTTTCTCATTGGTTTTTCGCCATGAATGATTTGATTTGTTCGTCTACAACTTGTAATTTACTAGTAAGAACTTGTAATTTTCGTTAGATTTTTTTTGGCTTTCAGATTGACGAGAGTAGTAAAATGATAACGATATTATATATTCAACACCTGTCATTATTTCGTATTATTAAATAAAATTTTAGGTGTTTGTGTTCAGAGTTATATTATCGTGTTACGTCGAATTTTTTGTTAGCAATATGTAAGATTATGAAATAAAATTTCAGGATGTGTGCGGCTATAAATAAAACAACGGCCGTTATTGGTAGTACAGATTTTGATGAGGAAACATGGCTTGTAGAACCACCTAATCTACCCACACAGTCAAATAGCACACAAGGTTCCGGACGAATTGCTGAATGGCTACAGGTTTGGTGACTTGTTTATTTCATTCCTTCAGGAATTGTTAAGAATTGTGATAGTTTTGATTAAATAAAAAGCAGTTAGGAAAGGAATTCAGATATCGTGAGAATTTTGTAATTTACTACTTGCAGATATAAATGTGTCACAGTATGTAAAGTGTTAATGGATTTTAGAATGTAGAAGAATGCAAGGACATGATAATTATGCACGAACGCAACACGATGTAAATGCATGAAATATTTGTAACATTCTTCATTATTCATATTTTAGGGTGCAGCAATGAATGTTGATTTTCAAACACGAAGTGCATTAAGCAGAAAATTAGCCATTCAAGCAGCTAGGAAAAGTTAGTTCTGCACATTTTGTTAGCATTTGTTAATTATTTATTTCAATGATTTCTTATACATTATGGACGAATGAAATGCATATTTTTAAAGTCTAAAGTTTGACAATGTCTTATTCTAACTTATGAACTGCTTTGAAGGAACTAAAGACATATGATAGTTTTCATAAATTATTACTTGTGTGATACTAGCAATATTTTTAAGAGTATAGAATTGGTTCATTAGGTATAAATCCTCTCTATTCTTCGTTGTGTATAAATTAATGCATGCATATTTGGTAAGTGGTTGCAGTTGTTCCATGTTACAGCACTTAATAACTACACGAGTATTAATAACGAATTACTAAGTTCTTATTGTCTCTATTTTTATTACATACCTTCTTTTTATCACAAATGAAAGGTAATTCTTTCCCAGTATATTGCTCGCTCGTAGCATCAAAATTGTTTTTATTTTTCTCACTGTGTTAAATTTCATTCAAATGAAAAATATGATTTTCAAAAGAGGAAAGAGTAAAACATGTCATTTGGAAGATCATTTTGGGTCGAAAATTTCCAAATCCATTCCACTGATTTTGCAGTTGGTATGATGAATTTCTGCCCACCAATATTATTATGATATCCTCGGGCGTTATTATCATTGCATTTATGACTGTGGCGAAAGACTCTATTTATTCCTATTGTTACTTCATTCCTTAATTTTTAATAATTGTTACTTTTGTATTCTGTTTTAAGAACGTTTGATTGCGGTAGAAATTAGGTTGAATGATAAAAGACTGATAAACATCTCATTGATGCCTTATTTCCTTCATTTTTTCTCGCAATCTTTTCGTTCCAGTTTTGGGAAGTGACTATGTTTTTGTCTTGAAATTATCTATTTAGCCTTAATTTTTATAACAAGTGAAGTGATTGTTGGGATTAAAACAAGTTGAATGATTCCATTGTTCTCCGTGTCCTACTCATTCTCTGTGTGGTTTCCTTCGCCGTTTTCATCACTATTTCTTAAGATGTATTTCTTAGGTAATACCATTACGTTTCGATTTTGTTCGTTTAATAGCTTTCTTTAATATTATCGGACCGCAAAAATAGTAGAAGGACAGAAATTTCCGTACCATTGCATTGGAACGTGCTGTTATTTTGATTTGTTTAATTTTTCCATTTATAATTCCATATTAGTTTCTTTACACGGTTTTTTTGAGAAGAACTGTGGGCGGAAAAATGATTTGGTCATCGGTCCATATTATTTTCTAGTAAAACTTAAGATCTGGTACAAATTTACATGCTCTTGTGATTTATTGGACTGAATCGTTAGATTTTTTTAGCTTCTACTATGGATGTTTTGTTGTGCTCCACGTTTATTTACAACTCATTGCTGACAGAGTAATATTTTAGTAGTCTTATTTAATATATTCGATGCCTATTTCTTTCTTCCATATTTTAAATTTGGTTTCAAAATTAATGATAATGATGAATGTTAGAAAATATTATGAGTTGAGTAACTTGAGAGGTGATTGTCTCTAAGTATTTTTCAAAAGAATGAAAAACAGCTGGTGTGAAGTTGTAAACAGAAGGAGTGAAAGAGTAGAAGAATGAGTGACAGGTTGTAGATTTTTAAGCGAATACATTGCAATTCATTTTTTGCTAAACTATTTCAAAAAAATGATGTTCCAAAATAGCCCGAAAGTGTTTAGAAAATAGCTTATACGTTTTGTTGTATTGCAATATTTTAATTCTTTCTTATCCTCATTTTTCGTTTTCCCGGTGGTTCATTTATCATTCATTTGTTTTTATTTAAAATTTCTTCGCAAAATTTTACTTTCTTTCTCTGTTCTTTTAAAAAGTGATTTATTTGTGCTTAATTACTTAGTATATGTCGATTACTAACTTTTGCGTACTATCGGTATTTCCGTTTTGCAATGATATACTTAATGATATCTGGGAGTACTTAAGTGACATTTGACATGAGATTCTTTGAGTGGAATTTCTGTTTGATATTGCACTACTAGAAATTTCATTACGATTTCATGACAAGCGGAAGAACCAGTTGCTTTAGTGCAATATCAAACAGAAATTGTTTTAACGCCCCGATATCCAATATATTGAAATCATTGCAGTATTTCAACTTTTTGTATTCCTTAATTTTCTAACTTTCAAATTTTTATGACAAGATGTACAAATGGTTTTATTGTTGTGGATTCCATTCTCATGAATCCACTTACTGTCACCGTGATATTACTTTAACTTTGAAAGACTTCTCGCCATTCTTTCAAATTTATTTTTGGATTTTAAATGGTTGACAGTACAATTCTTGGGTTAATTTTGAAAAGTACGAGTTGTAGCTTCACATTGCATCGTTATTTTTGCTTTTTAGTCTACGATTATCAAACCATTTAAATGATAGCCATGATTTAAACGAGTCTGAAAAAAGAAATCAAAAGATAGTTGTAGTATTATCGTTTCATATTTTAATGCTTCCGGTCTACATATATAGTTTGGTTTTTGTAGCTTTTGTAAATGTATTGTTGTGATATTTGTTATTATTTATCAGCAGATGTCCACAAACATTTTGTAGAAAAAAAGGCTGAAAAATTACGCGAAAAAACCGGAAGTATGAACGAACATAGACGAGAATACATGACTCGAGTACAAGAAGAACCGATAGAAATGAACCAATTTTGTGGTGATAATGATGATCAGAAAAATTTCAAAAGCGAAGGAATCGCACCAAATTGCGATCAAAATCCTACATCCGTAGTGGATAAAAAATTGAACAAACAATATTCTGAAGTATCTTGCGAACAGCAGCAGTATGGAGTCTCGGAAACTACTGCGCCATTAGTATTATCTGTGCTATCAACTGAAAACGTAACAGTAAGATCAGATAACGTTGATGGTGGTGGTAATAATGAGGATGATGATGATGATGAAAATGATGAATTTTATGATGCAAGCTCAGATTTTAATGATATATCACTTTCATCTACCGCAGCTAGTACACTCATCGATACTGACAATATCATATCGTCTGCGATCGCATTACAAAACGGTAAAATTATTTCAATTATTTTTCTCTCATTAAAAGTATGTGTGTATGAGTAGACTGAGTAATCTAAACTAAACTTGGATATTGTAATCGTGAAAAAAAGAAGAAAAGAGTGATTAAATTTTTTATTTGAAAAAAGTTTTTCCTTTCATTAATTATAACGATATTTTTTTTGCTAAAATTTTCCTTCACTTATTACAGTATCATTTTCTGGATGAATGTTTTCAAAAGCTTTATGATCCCACTTGGCTTCTTTTTTTCGTTAGCTATCAAATTTTATGTTTCGAAGTGCTAATTTTTATTTGTTTTAAAATGCCAACTTTTAAAGTTTTAGTTTACTTGTTTCCCTTTCTGTCGTATATCTAATTTCGAAGAAAAATAGATTTTTTCAAAAGATTGCATTACGTTAATGTTATAAACAATACAAGCAATTTGTTTGATAAATGTTATGACTAAAATTTAGCGAATGATATTAGCAAACTAATTGCTAAATTAATCTGATGAAAGCAGCTTTATGTATAAATATAAAGGGAATATTTTATTTTTTTCTTCTTAGCATGGTTATTTTAAAAACCTTATTTTGCTTAATTTTGAACAGTCCTATTTGATTTTTTCCTTCGTAATAATAAGTAATATGGTTGATTTTCTGTAAAACAAAAATTTTTTAAATTTAAACTTTGATTTTTGCTCATGCTTGTGCCTATGCGTTTTAAGCTTGCCTGTACTGCAAAGCATCTTATTCCTTCCAGAAATAGGTTAGACTTTTTTTTGGTTGATGATTGTGCATGTTACTACATAATAATTAATGATTGTTAGTACATTTTGTAGCACAGCAATTTTTTATGATTTCCGTAGCAACCTGGAAACGAAACCTACATTATCTTTCCAGTATTTGCTAAGTAAAATTTTGGATAATGTAGAAGTTATCTGAACCTTTCATATTGTAAAACACTTCCATCATAAAATTCCAATTCTATCCCATAATTTGTTAGATCAAAGTCGTTTCATAAAAAGAGACACTAATTAATATGTATTGCTTCATAATATTTTATTGTACTATAATATTTTATTATTACTGTTTTCCTGCGGATCGCTTTTCTCCTTTATGCTTCATCAAGCATTTATAAACACCGTGTAAGTTATTTTGATTTTAATTGTTCTTAGCAGTTAACGTTTGATCTGTAACATTTACTCCTTTCTGTCTTATCTGTTTCACTCTTTTTTCAAGGTATTTAAACTACAATTTAAGGAATGTCCAAAAAATATTTCACACTGTGCTTACAATATTGCACTCATTCTTTAACTTTTTTTTCGGGAATTATTTGGATTGAGATGACAGTTTAAGTATCATATCAATAATATCAAGGAGTGTGATGATAAATGAGAATTGTTACAAATAATTTTCTAGAATTCGACTGCTTTAGCTGAAGTGAAAAATATAATGTCATCGCTTTTAATATAATAAATTTAATAAATTTCTTCGTATGGGAGGCGAGAGTAAGAGAGTTAAAAATGTACTTGGTTTATTCGCATGCTTAGATTTTCCGTTTTCTAAAAAAAATAAAACTAAAAAAAATATTCTGCTTTTTTAACCATCTTGTTATACTAATTTATGCATACGAGTATATACGTACGAGTATATGATATATGAGTGTGTGTGTGTGTGTGTGTGTGTGTTGTATATGCATATAATTTTAAAATTAGCACCTGCGGCAGTCTTTTCAAATGCACAGATTTTCGTACTTAATTTATCAAAAATTTCAGATTCACGTGAAAAAATAATTTTGAATGGATCATCACTTGCAGCAGTAAGTGAATGCGTCGAACCATCTGCAGATGTAATTTTTTTTACTTTGACGGTATTTGCAAATTCAAAATATTCGTATTAGTTATCAAGGATTATTGCAGTATATGATGTAGTTGAAGTCGTACTATTTACTTTATATTTACAGTACATCGCAAATAACGTTAATCTGCTAAGCTCAAGTGGTTCACGTTGCGAAGCACGACGAATTCGACAAGTTAATACTGCGCGTGTCCCGCCAATGATTGCCCAAAATGTGGTACTACTTTTTCCAAAGCATTTCTGGTCCGATAACATCTTTTAAAATGTAACATTAAAAACTTTTTAGATCGTCAACATAAACAGCAATTTTTTAACGGTTCCTTCTCTCAGTATTTCAGACTTTAAGTATTCTCTAGTCATTTTCTTTCATTTTGCAGCGATCTCCATTGTTGGATAAATCAAAATCACCATATGGATTAGCGAAATCCCATTCACCGTCTACGCAACCGGATCTAAAAGATATTAAAAGTATTGTTGAACGACAGGAAGCAGGTTCTTTTCCAAACTCTCGCAAATTTTTCTCCAAAAAAAATTTTATTTTATCACAGTTCCAGAGTGGATATCTTGATCGCATAAATTCACACATGTTTGCGGTTCTTTCTTTTTCTGCTATTTTTTATAATATTGTGCAGTGGTAGTTTTCATGCTTTTTTGGTTTTACGCTAAACTTAAGTCTTTCAGAATTGAGACAAGAATTAAGCAGATTGAAATCCGGTGTTCATGGTGAAATTACAGGCAAAACTCTTCCTTCAAATGCCCGTTAGTTTCCGATTTTAATCTTTACTGCTAGATATTATTTTGCTTTAGCTTTATTGTAAGTTACTTAATGTTATGCCGACGAATTGAATGTTTATTGAGTAAATAAAAATCACATAGAGTAATTTCGCATTTTTACTGAAATGAAAATGAAATTTTCATTTTAACTTTTCAATAATGTTTCGCTTCAATTGTTTGAATCGATTTTTTAATTTACATTTACTGCTTTGTACTATAATTGTAGGTAAATCTCAGGCGCAGTCTACGAGATCAGGAACGATGCCATTAGCATCATCAAGATCTACTGAATTTAATGCAGATGGTTCAAAACTATCAGCCATTGCTTGTTCGTCTCCTATTTTTCATGCTTCTGTAAGCAATATCTTGTTTTATAATATCCTTCTAAGTAAGCATTTCTCGTAATAAGCAAAGGAACATGGACGGTGTGCTTCATAGCTATTCGCCAAATTTAATCCAAGCTTCATCTTCATGAAATGATTTTATAAAAACGTCAACGTTTTTATACATTGACAGATTATTTTGCTTCCTGATAAGAACTCGTACTTTCAGCGTTTGCCGACCCCAGTTCGGAAGAGTCTTGGACGCAGTTTGAATCCAACACCACGTACTTCTGCGCTATCGAGATCGTACTTTTTTAAAGAGTTTTCAGATTATTTATATTATTGTTTTGCTTTTAGGAATAGCAGAATACATGGATTAGTCTACATGAATGATTTTTATGGATTATGAGGAAGTTTAAAGGCGTTTAGAGGAGTACACATACATTTTTTAAATCCATTGACCTAAAATGCTTCTATCAAATTAGACTGAAGTAGGAAGCTTTTTTCAAGTTGAAGAGCTTTGTTCTAGCTATATTAACTTGCAAATTTTTTGTTGAACTGGAGAAGTGGAAAATTTTATCCTGAAAAAGTTTTGTTTTTCTTTGGCTTAAATGAATTACGTTTATTTGCTTTAAGCTAGATTTATTTTATAATTTCTTCCAAACATTACAAGCTTTATAAAGTTGCTTGATGAAGATCTGAAGTGGTTATCTAAAAATTTCAAAAAGGAATGTTTTCAGAGCTATTCGTGACATAACTGGCGGTAGTACGCCATCATTAGTATTGTCGTCCCAACATATATATAATGATGCACGTTCTGAATGTGGTGGCATATCGCATAGTGAACAGCGATGGTCTGACGAATGCTTCTGAATTATGCGATGGAAAAATAGCGTGGCACTTCTATTACTGAAATCGAATGCGAGCATCATAATAATTATTTTCTCTAAAGACTATTTTCCCTTGTGCAATATTTAGCTTTCGAGCGATAAACGGCAATGTTATCTGCATAATTTCACGCATATTTTTGTTTCATTTACATACTAAACGTAAGTGTTGAGAAAATGATTACGTTTCTAATTTTGTCATGATCTAGGCTTGTTTGTATCGAAGAAAATGCATAGGATATTATAGTGTATGTGTTATATTTTGCTTCTTGTGTATTTTGCAATATTCTACTTTACTCTTTCCGAACATGAAGTTACCACATTAGTTGCTAAAATTTGAAAAAATTCCAATTTTAGCCGTTTTTAAATTTAAATTTTTTAAATTGAACGAAAGTTGATCAAGGGATGTTTATGCACAGATTTTTAAATAGTATTTTGATTCAAAATTTAGTTAACTCTTATCTTGCAATATTTTATAATAAATGAGTTTTAGCCCTTTTCTAGTTCTTAATTATTTAATTTCAATATTTGTTGGTGTGGTCTTTTTTCTTGTCGATCTCAAGGCAGTAGAAAGGAGGAAGATTCTTTTCAAAAATTTCAACGAATTTTCTTTTATTTTGCCGTTTGCTTTGTGATTGTTGGGAAAATTGAATTCATACTAATTTATAAAGATATACGATCAATCGATATTATAATCTTTAGGCATTATTCACAAATTCAAATATATGATGGTTTTTTCTTCTCAAAAACTTCCTATATTTTAATGCTAGACAACCATTTTTTTCAGTTTCATTCAAAATTAAAATTTTTCACCCTATGCATGTGTGTTGTATATTACAATTTGCACATTATACACTTTCATATTTTTTTGATATTTTTTTGAAGTTTGTATGATTTCTTACTTCCTATTGTTATTTTAGCATTAGGTGTCGAATAAGTTGCAAGGGACTAGTCGTACGAGATATTTTGTCTTCCATCTTCTGAGGGCTTTCCCTCCCGTTATTTGTAATTAATTTGTTTGGTATGTTTGAAAGTCTAAATTTATTTCAATTTGTAAAGTTATTCATATCAAATTTTTAATCGAAATTTACGAAATGAATCTTTCTTTCATCAATTAGCATATTCTCAATAAGCTGCCTTTTTTCTTGCATAGCTACGCTTTTGCTATGGTTGTATTTTAGTTCTTTCCTTACTATCACACTTTGGCTATGGTTTTTTTTGTCCAACTTTAGAAAAAATTGCAACTTTTTAAATCTCTACTTTGCTATGGTTTTTTTTTCTATAAAATTCGGAAAAAATAAAGAATTTTCTACAATTTATTTTGTTAGAGCATGTCAGTAGTGGTAGAGGATAAGTTTGAACGAAATAGTTTCATTGTTGATTGATCGAATTTGTGATCAGATAGATATTTCTGCGATCGAACGTAACATTTTCATTTTGATAAATACAAATAAGTGATATGTGTAAATACGTACACTCAAAATTAGTGATGAAATGATTATATGTGCTTTAATTGTTACTAATTGGAATTTTTTTTCCTATCTCAGTACTCGACAATGGGACGGAACATTTATGAAACAAATTTATTGAAATACGAAAATTGAAAGATGATAATTTATATAATATGAAAATCATTTTGAGCGGATCATTTATGGAATTTTCATTGGTGAAAAATGGAAGCATTAAGCAAGTCAAACATGTGATAAAAATTTTTTCTCACTAATTTAAATTGACATCACAACACATAAGGGATTTATTTTTAATATAGAAACGCTAGCTTTATTATTTGATGTGACAGGTAATGAAATGATTTCAGACAAGTCTAATTCAGTTTGAAAAATGTTTGACATACCTTCACACGACAGGATAGAGGAAAATAAAGGCTAAAAAGATCAAAGGAAAATAAAATGAAAAAGAAGGGAGAAAACGAGACTGACAGTTAAAAATAAATAAGCGAAGTGAAATTACATTTGTTTTTTTTCCCTTTTGATAACTTCTATATCAGATATGCCATTTATTAACAAACAACATGACGGTTTGATACGTAATTTTACACGTCACGCTGATCTTTTTTCACACTTTATTCTTTCAAATTCTGATTAATCTGACAAACTGATGAGCACTCCAACACGAAACAGTTTGGTATTGACAAGTCTTTTATTCCCCCCTTGTCTGGAATTTTGAATAAATATGTTGAACCGGCAAAGGAACAAACCAGGAATATATGAAATGTAATGAAATGAGGTTCAGATTTTTCATACCGTTACAAGCATTGATACAAACACAATTATTGTAGCCTATCGATTTGCGTGTCTTCATGATTGTTATTTCAGTCCAAGCTTGCGTTTCGTCTTAAGGTTCATGTAAGTTCATAATTCCTAAGTTTATTTCAAGGTTCAATTATTGCTATGATATGATTTGACAATTAAGTAATTGATTGGTTCAAATTGGCTTACTCTGATAATAAGACGACATGAAAGTGATGTACAGTTGTAGTATTTCAAAAATAATGTTCTCTAGTTACTAACAAATTCTCTGGAATTAAATGTAAAAGTGAAGTTCTGTGGGCAGAAAATAAGATAGTTTTATTAACGAGCCTTATATCATCTGATAACATTTGACTATTGCATATGTCATTTAAGACGTTATTACTTTTCGTTTTATTGAAAAACCCTGATATAACCATTGCACTTTGTTCGCCTCTTCCTTTCCACTTCTCAGATTTTCATATGAAATTTTATTGTCTCTCTCCCACTCACCATGAAAAATTTTGGTGTCTCTATTTTCTCCCCCTACTGTTTGAATTTGTTTTTTTCCTTTCTTCACTCTCATTATTTCTTTATTACGAAAACCGTCGATCTTACTGCTTCCTTTTTCTTTTTCAGCTTTATCTTTCCATTTTTGTTATTCAGTAGAAGAGAATTTCTTTTACAAACAATAATCTGCTGAGGAATGGATGGAATGTTATGAACTTTTGCGGAAACTGCTGTTTTTTTCAGTTCCTCATCCTCTTCGCATTTTTGCAAATAATGAACTCATCAGAAGAGACAGTAACATCGGTAAATGATTCAGAACGATCTAAACTAACCACAGAAGTAGAGGATGATTGGGATTATATTTTTGATAACCTTGCCAGACAGGTTTCTTTTTTTCGCTTCGTCAATTTCTTTGTGTACCTGCCGTGTAATAAATATATGAATCGATCTGTAATTTTTTCTAATATGTTTTTGTTGCTATATAATTAACCTTTCCAAGCTCTGCTTTATTTGGGTAGCTTAAGGTGACTAGAATTGGATTTATTAAGGCGACATTGGGAGGATTATCTTTTGCTTCTAATTATACATTTATGCATACCACTCTCATGTCCTAGTGCAAATTGACAAGGAGTTTGAACGCTTATTTTTCTAGGAAGAAGGAGAAAACATCCAGCAGGAGCTAATTCATACTTTTATTTCAAATAAAATTTAAAGGAACGAAAGAAACCGTTTGATTATGACGAGTGGTGTAAGGAGATCGATCAGCATCCAGCATTTATGACTGTTCTGCAACCTGATGAAAATGGCGAGTTTTCCGAAGCTGTTCAAGCTTTACAGGTATAGCTACCACATGTGATTACTTAGAATATTTCTTTGCTTAAATTGCATTGGGGGAATTTCAGAATACGAATATGAAATTTCAGAGTCTTACAAAGCATCTTAAGATGCTAAGATTTTGTTATATTTCGATGCATAAAAGTATTTTTATTTCCATTTAATTTCTCATAGTTTTGAATTGAGAAATATATAGAATGTTTGTTAAACATTTCTTTTAGGCACTAAAATACGAGTTGGGCGACATGGAGGATCGGCAGGCCGCTGCGGAAAAACACAAAATAGATGGCAATAAGCATTTTGAATATAAGAAGTATCACTGGGCTATCAATCGATATACGGATGGTATTTTGCTTTCTGTAATTATTTGAATAAAAAACATTTCAAGGTTCTTGAAAGTCTGCTGAAGTGTAATGAGAAGTAAAATTAACTGCTTGTATCTTTTACTTGGATATATCTTGAGCTTGTATCTTGGACCTTGTGAATTTGTTGCAAATCGGTTAACAGGTTTAATTTATACAGGCATTAATCAGAGATGTGCGGATCGATCGCTCAACTCAATTTTATATGCTAATCGAGCTGCTGCTCAGAATCATATCGGCAATATTGGCTCTGCTTTCAGAGATTGTTTCTTTGCTCGAAAATTCGATCCTGGAAATATGAAGGTTTCCCTATGATTTTAATCTATCTGCATAACTCGTGGACTAAGTAAATGATGATCTTTAAGATTTAATTGGCTGAAAGCTGTTGAGTTGAAAAAAAAATTTATCAAGTATTTTATGTTTGTTTTTAGCGAAATCATGGTATATGATTTATGTCTTTGTTTAGGCAATTATTCGTGGTGCTGAGTGTCTGGTGGCTCTTGGTCGAGGAAAACAGTGCGTGGATTGGCTCAAAGGCGTTAGGGAACATCACACAAAAAGCAAGTGTATTCTGTACAATCATAGTTGATATCTGATAAACTAATAGTATTCAGTTTGTCTTTGGATCAATTATTCTTCTTTGCTTTATTGTTAAATAAGCATAAAATGAGTTAATAAAATATAAAGAGTAGAAAGGATTGCATTTATGAGCAAAAATGTGAAAAATCAAAGATTTAAGTTTTAAAAAATGGGAGCGACAGGGTATAAATAAGATAGTAAGACATAAAATAAAAAATAGATAGTAATAAAAACACGTTAGGCATTTTTAACTGTACTGACTTGCTTTTTAGAATTCAAAAATGTGTAATCACGATTTCAGCAGATTGCGGGTTCATTTCAAATTCATTTACCTAGTTTTCAATTCTAAAAATAGTTTGATACACTTTTTGTACTTTTGTTAGATTGGAAATCGAAGTATGAATATATAAATGAACTACTTGATAAAGCGCTGCAACTTGCTGCAATTGAGGAACGAGATGAACGAAGGAGACGACAAGATGTGAGTTCTTGTTGTTTGCTGAATATTTGATATCTGTTGTCCTTTATGCGCACCAGAACCTTCTCTATTTCTTTCTGTTCTGTAAGATAGTTAGCCAGATTATGATATTATAGGCTGCGAAAGATTTAAGAGCGAAGCAACGATTACTGTTGGCGTTTAAGGAGAGAAATATCAAATTTCAGCCAGTTATATCCTTTGATAATCCTGAATTGTTCGAATGGTCACAAATTGAAGTGCAATTGGCATTTCTAAAGGAGGTTATTCTTTTCAATCTTAATTTAAAATCGTCGACATTGTTGGTGGTGTAGAAGATAACATTGATATTGGATCACTATTTCATACATTATACATTATCGTGTTGGGAACTTAAGCCATTCGGAAAGCATCCGTTTGGTTTTAGGGAATGAATTGAGTTTTAAAGGATACTTGTATTTCTGAGGTTAGCTAAACTTATTTTTCTTTTTTTTTGAAATCATACCATCAATTTTAAACATGCACAAATCATCGTATCTCTTTATACTTGTCAGTTTACACAATGGAATTTTGACTTTTTCGTGTCATTCCACACAAAATTTTCTTGCAGTCTGAGAAGGTATATCTAGATAGTTGCGGTATATTACATTGGCCTATACTGGCGCAGTATCCGGAAACAGGAAAGGTTGATCTAATAATCGATTGTTCCGAAGAGAGTTCGGTGGATGATGTTTTTAGTGGTGTTTTCGAACAAAAAACATTGCCTGGAAGTTCTGATTTCATGTTCAAGTAAGGTTATTTCAGATATTAAAGTTATTACACGTAATTTCCGAAATGTTTTGAAGCTATTCTTAATTTACATGAAAAGCATTTTCTTTTTTTCCGTCATGACAATGTTCGGTATTTCGTATCATTGGATTTGGACAAAGACTATAATTGCGCAGAATTGATGCCTCAGTCGAAAATTCGGGAGGTAGTATCTATGGCAGGATTTATTGTTGTGCAGGGATTACCAACTATTCAGGTGGGATTGATAAAAACAATTTTGTTACAGAATCGTATTAGTTAGCGGTAGAAACCTGATATTGTCGTGTTTTTTTTTGACACCTGTGAATTCTTGATCGTTTAAGCAGTTTTTTTTAATAAACAAAGAAGATAATCACGAATAGATTTTGCTTTATGATAAAAGATATTTAAAGTGACCGGTTTATTATTTAGTGCATTCAACTGGATATGTTGCATGTCCAACTTTGGACATATTTCTTTTAAAATGTTCACAATTGTGGATAGTAAAAACCATAAATCTAAGGAGGTAGAGGTTTAAAACGTCAATTTATGTATTCGTTGCCACCAAGAGCAATAAATACATTTCAGTGAATAGCGACAATTCTTTCTCCGGGGATGCTTTCTTTTAATTAATAGAATTGACGGTAAGGAAAAAAACGTTAGCTGGGAATGAATGGCTGAAGTTTTTTGTCGCTTTAATCCTTTGAATCATTTTTTTGACAATTGGCACATATGTGTTTCAGATCTACACCAAAAAACATGCAGAAACAAATTTTATAAAAGTTGAAGACTACTTCTACAAAACCAAATAAAAATTGTCATCCTTTAATGAATGATTTTCGTGTCTTAAGTTACGTGCTCTTTCATATAATTATATGTACATATTCCGTGCATGTTTTATGTAAATTTGTAGTGAGTACCTTGTGCAAACTGCCAATTCAACAGGCGTAAATCATATCCTATGTAACAACATAATCACATGTTCAAAATGGCGCATAATTTATTCGTCAGAACTCTGCAAATACCACTTATTGTTTTATTCAAATACTTTTTCATTTTGTTGGATTCATATAGAAAGGTGGGAGAAGGAAAAAGAATTATCAAAATCTGAAGGGTATGCTAAAGCATGAGTTTACTTTCTATGAAGTATAATCGAGGCTTTTTATTGGTAGTAATATTCAAGTTTTACGAAAATGTTGTGGACATTTTAGTCGTTGCATTTCACATTTATTTCCGGTTTACGAATTTGACCTATCAATTTGTTGTGTTTGCTCCGTTGCTTTATTTTGTTTATCTGTTTTGAGAAATTTGGCAATTTTTGAAGTGAATATAAAATTGTTACAACAAATTTTCATAACTCAGGAATTATTACAAGCGAATAATAGTAATCACAGATTTGCTTTATCCAAAATATTGCTTGAAGAGGGCAGAGAATGATTAATACAACTGTGCCATGCAAAATGTAAAATTCCGAATTAGCAATTCTACAGTCAAAGCCATTCATCTAACTGATGACATAAGGATGGTGAGTAGAAGAAAGGATAACATTCAAGGAATTACAAAAACAAGGTTTTCTATGCAAGAATAACTTGGAGTAACTATGTATAGATTATCGCCCATTTTTCTGGGACGATTTCCTGCAGTAATTTTTTTTTAGTGGTAATAATTTCCTACACAGCTTTTGCATATTTTTTGATACTTTTCAATGGATAGCAGCACTCATAGTAATAGGAAAATGGAAATAGAAATGTACGAAGTTGCAAAATAGTAAGCTTGAAATATAGTGAACTTGAAATATAGAATGAAACGTTCTATATTTCAAGTTCACTGCCTGTAGAATTGAGTTCTAAGGTATGTGGATCTCAATTTGCAATATTTTCCACGTTTTGATTTTGTTACAAATAATTTAAAGCAGGAAGCGTTATCACTTATTAAGTTGTGTTACGATCTGTCCGTTTACAGGTACTGTGATTGATTCACTTCCTGTGATAGAACGTGTTGCAAGTTCACTATTATCACTCCTGTAGTTGCATAAGAATGGTTGTTAGGTGATACTATTTATTTGATACTATTGAAATTCCTAACTGCTTTCGTATTAGCTACTTACTTAATCAACAGCGTAACAGATTTGTTAATTTTACTATCTAAATAGATATGAATTCATTTGATTACATGACTGTAGTCATACTCAGTAAAATTGCTTAACTTAAACTAATATTGATTGACTTTGCTTGCGCTAAAAATATTTTGGGTGAAAAATTGCTCAGAAATTTCATCATGATGGATTGGGTGGTAGGATTCGACGCTTTTCGACTTTTAAATTTCAAAATAGTCTTACATTTTGTCATCATTAATAATCGGCTTTATTTGAGCTGATTTAATTTGTTCTGCAAAATAATATAGAAACTTTCAAGTAAATTTAAAAGTATATCGGATACATCAGTTCACTTGAAGTTTAATTTACCACGAACTATTCTCAACCTCATCCATACCACACGAGTTTTATGGATTTTGCTACTTTTATTTTATATACCTAAATAGAACTTTCATCTACTGATTATTTGTACATTAATGTCGTATATTCCATTGGAGGACCCTGGAAATCCGTTTCAAATATTTTTTGTTTGATTCTATCATTAATCAACAGTCTCACATCTAAACTATACGTGAATGCTTACTTGAACTGCATAAACCTTCCGTTGCCTTTGAACTACCTTCCGATGCTGTTTTACTGCTCGTCTCACATTGACTGCTACTTGATCTGTAAAGATAAATTCTCCTTTGCAATAATTTTTTTTATAATCTAAAATTCGTAAGCTCCTTAGAATTTAATTAACACCTGACTTGATTGACCCATCTAATTGCTCCAATAAAATTTAATAAATTGAAACAACGATGAAATGAGGAATAACATAGAAACCTATAAACTTTAGCTATACACTTCTCAATTTCTTCATCTTTAATCATAGCGTGTGAACTTGTTGTAGCGCTCGATATCTCCTGCCAACCTTCAATTTTTGCGCCAGGATGTATTTTTTCGAACTGCAAATTATCACTATAATTTAGTTATTTCAAGCTAAGATAAAATGTTAAAGCAGGAAGTGGAAGTGAGGCAGCAAGTAAATATAATGCAAATGTAATTAATCACCTAAATATGTGAATAAAATTAGTACGAACTTACGTCAAGTAATGTGTATTTAATATTGATTGCAGCTTTTGACCGAATCCGTGATCGTTGAATTATGAAATAAATATACCAGGGTAACGTGGTGATAGCCATGGAAATACTTCCAATAAGCCAGATGAAATAAAACGTGGGACGTTGATGATTTGTCACCGGATCCACGTAAAATGCTTTTTAATACGTAGAAAAAAGAAATCACAATGGTAATATAATAACAACGTGATTTAATAATATTACAAAGATTAGGTACTTTACTCCAAAATTCTAACAACCCGGTCGGTTATATTATGCGATAATTTTAATTTTAAATTCGAATCTAAGCAAAATTAAAAAGTCAAACTGCAAATGAATAGAGCTGCTTCTACCGAAATCCTTCCACAAATTTCCGCTGTCTGTTACCATAATTATTGTCCGCTGAGATGTTTGTTTTCTTAAAATATGTCGTAGAGCATTCAATTTTAAATGATCAGTACTAAAATTATGAACACAAGCAAATTTTCCATTACTTTTAACTTTGATTTAAAGTTACCTTTTAAATTTTATTCAATTTTGAATGCTGACAAAGTTGCAAACCGCTAAATTAATTCTTTAATGATAGATCAACTTCTTGATATGTTAACTTTTTCAAGAAATTTCTTGGTATGTAATTTACATATTATGCAAATTTTGATGATAATCTGTTTAGCAGATCATGTTTTTATTATTCTAAAATTTGCAAAGACTGTTGTAAAAGAAAGAAAGAGAGGAGGAATGGTTCGAGGAAACATCTGAAATGTTAATGAACTGATATATATTATTGACAATTTTTTGGTGATACTTTGTTAAATATATTTATATTAGTTATTTGCAGACTGTAGGAGAAATATTATTTGATTGCTAAGTATTTTTTTTAACTTACAATGATAAAATTAATTTCAACGAAACAAAATTACTGATTTTTTGTTGAAAATTTCGGAAAATATTATCAAAAATATTCAGCACAAGTTGGTAGATAGTTGCTCAAGGAGATAACCTGAAACTTGAAATCTTACGATTCCACGTTTTGCATTCTTTATGGAAGACAAAAGTTAGAAGGTGAAATTTAAAATAAAATAGGAATGGATATGCCTAGCGAAATGCTATAATTTTTAAGAAATGCATAATACTGTTTATTTACTTATAAACTGCAACTGTGATTGCCATGAAAATCATTTTAAATAATTGCTTAAAATTTCAACTCCATCATTGCCAATTTTGAAACAGTCATTGTCGGTTGCGCCGGAGAGGGTCTGCTAAATTTATTACTTTGCAAACAGCAATTATTTCATTTCAAATGCTCAAGAATTGCTTGAAATACGTTGGAAAAAAATTACAACACCCTAAATGTTTCGATCATTTTGAATCGTTCTATAACGTTCACTATCTTCCAGGATTCCTCCTGAATTTCACATATCTGCAAGTATTAATTAAACTTGAACTAATTTTCAATTTGTAGTGATAAATTTTGGCAAATGACATCCCAACCAACTCTATTGAAAAGTAATCGGTTGAGCAGCGAAGACATTTTGGAACTGAGTTCAGCATATTTCTCACTACGAGTGGCACTTATATTTCTCATTGTAACTGTTATTGTTTTCATTATTATGCAACTCGTCAAATTAACCTGCCAAATTATGAAAATTCGTAGTAAAGCTGAAAAGGTAAATTAACTTCCTTGCATATTGCATATTTGAACTAGCAAGGGCTTATTCATTTTTTAAATCAAAACGCACTAATTTTTTTTATTTTTAATTCCTTCGAACAGTGCACTTTTATCGATTGATTTGGAATAGACAACCGTAAATTCTAAGTGTGATTTATCAATTTCACGTATCTCACATTCATATTCATCATCCCTTAATCTTTCTTCCTGCACAAAACGTTATCAAATTGCTTAACGTTTAGCTCTACGACAACGCAGCGCCTGCACTCGTCGTACATTCGAAGAGATCAAAAAGGTTTTTAACATAGTCCAATATGCTTTTATTTATCGCTTATCAATCTGTGCATTGTCAGAATTACCTAATGCATTCATTTATAATACATTTTAAACATTATTCTTGAACTTTTTCTGCAAGCTTTTATTCGAAGATACTTATAAAATAGAGTTTAAAACTGATAGCTTCTGAATTTAACTTAACTCATCTTACAGAAGAAAGAGGTCAAAGCATTCGTTGCCAAGTAAACGCATGAAAATTCAGTTATCATTAAGGAATGAACCAGAAACACTTGCAGATTGCGAAATGGTTAGCAAAAAAGAGCTCAAAAAGAAGGAACTTCTATCAGTAATCTCTTTATCGAGATATTTAGGCCAGGAAAAATATAAGAATTTCCTCAGACAGTTTTGCACCCTTAAATTTTCAGGCTCAAAATGAAGTTCATACAGCAACAAACGCTGCACCATATGATGAAAATCAAAAATTTTCGGATGAACTTCCAACTCCAGACATCAAAGATTCACTTGCGCTCTTCGGTAACAAATCTTTTTTTTAATTCCCATAGTAAGTGCACGAAATTCTGCGAATTAAGCTGATAACCAATCGGAATTCATTAGACTTAAATCAAATGAACTAGATTTTTGTAGGCTCACAAGATTCATCACGACTTACACCAATATCTATCAAGAAGAAACCGACATTCTCGGCGCTAAAAGCTCAGGATTCTTTAATGGTTGTTAACAGTCAGGCATCGTTGCAACCATTTCATAATGCTGAGAAAATAAACGAGAAAGTGGGATTCAAAGACAAGTCTATGGCGACGAATGTCCAGGATTCCGATGACAAGTCTTGTTTTGTGCCGGCGAAAGCGCAGGATTCCTTGATGGTCGTCAATGATATGAAGCCATTACAACCTTCCGCTAGTGCTGAGCAAACAAACTTGGTAGACTGCAACGACGAAAAGAAATTGCACCACACATGACAGATCGAATTTTGTGATTATCATTATCATTACTATCACTGTAATCTATCATCACTATTATTACCACTGATGTTTTTGAGCTGCCAGACTCTCTCAATGATATTTTGTTTGCTGGAAGCTTTGAAGCACTCATATCTGTCGCCTATTGCTGTTTTTTTTAATAATTAGTCAATGTTATTCGGTCCAATTCTTCAAAACTCGAAAATCAACTTCCGAATTCACTTTAGAGAATATTCAACTACACAAATTCATGATGTACAGTGACCCAAGCAACAAATCTATTATCAAAATATGCACCCAATCAGCAGGAACTTTTTCTATGACCATGATAATTTAAGAAGGCACGTCTCCAATTCCAAGGATTGACCAAGAATGTCATCATTCCGCATTAATTGAAGCACTAACACATAAGAGTCCAATTCAAATGCAATAAAATATCAATTGACAACCTATCCTTTAATTTGATCTAAAAACCTGGATAGCGCACTGATTTCTCCCAAATAGGTGAAATGGCATATGATAACACTGATTTTGCATCTAAGCAAGCTAGCACTTGCACAGATGTCTGGAAATACAAAAATATCTCGACAAAAAACCAAAGCCTTACATTTGACCTGTCATAACTTAATAGAGATGACTTAAAAAAATTTTATGAGGAAACAATTTTCTAGATTCGAATTAAAGTTCATAATACCTTTAAAATGTCTTCAAACTACCTGTATCAGAGGATTTATTTTGTAATATTTATACAAAACATACTAAAGCGAATGAACACAAACAAATTTTGATGGAAAAAAATACAAACTCTACTTTCCACTTAGAACATATTAAATCCTGTACGCAAAATCTAGGATTTCAGCACTTCACCGACAAGCAAATCGCCACGGCTTTATCTTGCTAAACAAGTAGCTGTTGTCATTAAGAACAAAATGCTACCCGCTGAAAGTGCCGCAAACATCAGAAAATTGTGCAAAAGGACCGCGCATTGCGCATACGGCAGCATTGTTTGAATAAATACTTAACAGCAGAACCAGTATCTGCATTTCAGAAACCAAAAAAGTAAGACTTATCCTAGCACTTCGAATATAAATTGCAAAATAAACAGTAGCGTCGAAAGCAGACTTCCCCTTCACTGCGTTAAGGATAGAACTATCAGAAATTGATTTAAAAAAATAAAAATAATGCAAAAACAAAAATAACGAATGAAACAACATTCAAAGATCTTATTTTGCAAATTCGCATCGAAGTGAATCATTTTTTGTTTCTAATTTTCTTGCTCCACGACAAGAACTTGAAAAGGTCATCTGCTTTAAGCAACTCATGACACAATGACTAGGATTATTCCTCCCCGTTCATCATTTTTCGTATCTACAGAAGGAGTAACGTATTTCGTAAATACGTGTTACTGTCACTTCCATTACAGTGGAATGAAAACAATGATACATACTAAGACCATATCTAAATGTAAATAAAATGAAATGAAACCAACAAGAAAACCAACCAGACAAAATTCTGCTTCATACAAATTCTAGCAAAACATTTCAGGAAACAAAATGATATAAGTCTTTTTATCAATCATGAACAATGTCCCCGAACAAAAATGATCCTTTTTTATTTTCTTCATGAAATGAAAAAACTCAAAACCCACGTAATAGTACAATTTCCTCCAAGAAACACAGTGCAAAAAGCAACCAAAGCAGAAAAGCAAAATCTAAGTTAAATTAACTAGCAGTAAGGTCTGGATCATCTCCTGCAAATGAACCTGCTGTTGAGCCCGAATTTGGCCGAGGTAAATCAGCACTATCACCACCAAAACTTCGAGCACCTCGTCCAACACTATCTGTCTCACCTATAATAATAAAGTTACCAATTTTAATCAAAAATGGAAAGTCAACACGATTGCAGTTTCAAAAAAAAACCACCAAAACAGTGATGATTTCATCATTGACACAGCAAAATTGAATACATAACTACAAAGCTATATACTTTCCTTTATCCACCTACTCCTTTCAACACTTTTACATTTCGAATTAGTTCAACACTACATAAATAAGTACATTTCTAAATAACCAACTGGATTCTCTGATAATGTCACAAATTTCAGTTGAATAAAATGTACGCTTACTTCCAAAACGTGAAGTACTCGCTCGGTTGAGTCCAGAACGTCGTGCAAGTGCTGCTAAACTTTTTAGCTGCGCATTTTCTCGAGTTAGTGTTTCATTGGCTTCATTCAGATCATCAATATTTCTTTGCAACTGTCGACATTTCGATCGTTCACGGCAGGCTTCCTCCTCCAGATCTTCAATCTGTCGACGCATCTGACGATGTCGTGCCATAGCGCGATCTGCCTAAAGTAATCACCTTGATTTTACAGATTTAAAAGAGTTTAAATTTCGAGAAAGGGAAAACACTCGAAATTTGCAATAAAATAAATTTATCGAAATTTTTATATATAGACTAAGCTCACAGTTTCTTTCAATTGCTCTATGTTTCGCTTCTCTTCTTCATTCATCATCAATGTATCACTCAATTTCTTCTCCATACGCCGAATCTGTAATGATTACCGTTTAAAAACATCACAACAAATTCAAGGCTAGGACATTCAGAAAATTATTCTTGTTCCTTTGTTAACGGTGTATCAATCATTTTTTGTTGGCGATGGTTCTGGCAGTCGATGAACTATTTATCCTCCTTAAGTGTTGATGGTCAACCGGAGTTATCATTGTATAATTTTTTTGGTTTGCATACTGCAGATATTGGGTCTTTGTTTGGTGCTATTAATTTTACGGTAACTACTGAAAATATGCGTTGTAATACTGTTATTTTTGTCCACTATTCACATCCAACAAGAGCATCATCCAAAGCTTGTTTGCTCATAAGCAGAAGACACAGAGGTTCCAAAGCTTTACTCGTAGCATCGTCTATCACTAACTGAATTTTAAGTATAAAAAATAAAGATGCATAGAACTACAAGTCGGAAAAAGAGAGTGCTATCTAATTCAGGAAGTACGCAATGAGAGAAGATATATGCAAGCAATACAAATCCTGATTGAGTAAGCACCATTACCAAGAAACGAGTGACGCCTGATGACCACATAATTTGAAATGCAATGGCTTGAAAAAAAGCTCAGAAATAACCTGTCGATTAGCCGTATTTCGTTCTTGCTCCATTTGAGCACACTGTTCATTTGCTGCTTGAAGCTTTGCTTCCAGCGCAGCAATCTGCCCTCGGTTACGTGTACGCATGTCACTTTCCATTTCCTCTAACTAAAATTGAAATTTTAAAACCCATCAAATTTTCGATAACTATATTCTACAAAGGGAAAAATAAAAAACTTACCGTTACCCTTAGATCTTTACACTGTCGTTCATAATTCTCCTTGTCTGTTTCTAGCTTTTCGCATAATGAACGCTCAGCTGCTAATTCCGTTGTCAGCGTTTCCAGCTGCAAACTCTCGTTCAAACTTAAACTACAAGAAATCAGTAGTGCAATGTCACTGAACAGCACTGCTTAATAAAGAATAAGAGAATTTCAGGTAATAAAGAAATGCATATTTCCGTTTGGCAACAGAAACATATATTCCGCGATCTCTATCAAAAAACTAAGACCTACCATGTACAGTCATTCAATTCCTCGCCCGCGCTACATTTGAACAAATTCATGAAATACTTACCTGAATTTGCGCTTTCCTGAGTTTGTCGCTGCTTAATTCGGCGTTATTTTGTTCTTCTTCAACCAGTTCCTCGAGCTCACAAATTTTAGTTTCCAGTCTCTTCTTCTCTTCACTACTCATCAAATTAGTTTTAACACTAAGTTCTTCGACAGCATCATCCCTTTCTCTCTCTGCACGGCGCCTATCTGCGACTAATTGCATATTCGTTTCTGTTGCACTTGCTAATTCATCTTCCATTAATTTCAACCTGCAAAGAAAGTCAATTTTCCTGTTATCCCAATAGTAGAAAAAAGGAACTATCGAAAGCACTGAAAAAGACTTCGGCTTGTACACAAATGTAATGATCCATATTTAGACAATATTTGTTGTACTACACATGAATTTCTTTTCCTACCTTTTCTCCATATCCTGTGTCCGCTGCAATGCCGCATCCTTGATGTCCTTCAATTCTTCCACTTCCGATTGCAAATCTTTCAACTGTAAATTGCATTTCCGAAGTTGCCGTGAAAATTCCTCTTTTTGGGTGGTAATAGCTTCCATCTGTTCTAATGAATGATGGAAATCCGCTTCCAACTTGCGTTTTTGTTGCAACAA
The DNA here is from genome assembly GCA_013365375.1 of Litomosoides brasiliensis. Classification (NCBI taxonomy): domain Eukaryota; kingdom Metazoa; phylum Nematoda; class Chromadorea; order Rhabditida; family Onchocercidae; genus Litomosoides; species Litomosoides brasiliensis. The sequence goes on along the minus strand of JABVXW010000045.1, from coordinate 190,388 downwards.
AGTTAACCGAGTATGACGTTCCGATTCCAATTCACTTTCCATTTCACCAAGCTGACAATATCAAGTTTTCAGCAGTCCAAACTCAGTTTACGTATAACTTCTATTTTGCACAAATATTAAGTCGCTCAAATCTTCAACCTTTTTTCTAGCTTTCACATCCACCTACGTTAAATCGAACCAAAATACCTTTCTTATCATTATTTTGCGCCGTTCGTCATCATCTCGCTCTCTGTCAGTGCGAACTTTATCCAGTTCAGCATTACTTGCTTGTAGCGTCACATCTAACCGTAGTTTTGCATCTTCAGCAAGTTGTAGGTTATCTTCTAACTCGGTGATCGTTTCTTTTGCGCTTGCTAATTCCGCCTCCAATTGCCGTTTCATTCGATCAAGTTCCAAAACACTGCGACCAGTATCGTCCTTCATAGTGACCTAAAGATTTAAATAAATATCGAAAAGTTGTTCGAATTTTAGGTCATTAGCAAATTATATTAATTACAAGGACATTAATATAACAAAATTCACGGTCTAAAAAAGTAATACAGAAGTAACAAATTTCTATACCGCTTGACGTACAAGAAAACACAATGAAAACTTACAGCATTGTCAAGGTCCAGTTGCAGCGTATTTCGAATATTTTCTAGTTCGGCAATTCGACTTTTGAGAACATCAATTTCCTTTGCCATCAGTAGTGCATTTGATTCATGATGACGAAGCTATAACCATATAAATTTTAAATACTTTTAGAGATAAAAAAATCGTTTTATAAGAGGACGTCCACCATAGCTAAACCGACCTCCTTATATCTGTCTCTAGAAATGCAACTGAAAATTTTTTCCGAATTTGAATATTTACATATGAGCCCTCCCTCAATTCTTACAGTAATTTATGGAGATTTGCTCATTTACATCACGCTACATGATGAACTATTTAAAAGGAATGACTAAAACAGCTAAATCATTGGCAAAATATTTTTCGATGGTACCTCCTGTGCAAGCTTATCCCGTTCTGCGCTAACTTTTGTCAAACTTGACTTTTCTTCTTCAAGCACTTGGTCAAATTTCCGGTGCTTCTTCTCCATTTCACGCACACTGAACCGTAATTTATTTAACTCGTTTAGCATATCCTCATTCTAAAAAAGTGACCCTAATAACTTTACAAGTAGAACTTACGGTTTCACAAATAAAGAAATATGAATCCATTTTTTTCTGACGGATTTAAGTCTCACCAAATGGTACTAAACAAAGGGATTGGAGAGATTGATTCAAAGAAAAGCGGGCTCAAAAGATTTTGGTTCATTCTTATCAACAGTCCTTCATTCGTAACCACAATCCTTTATATGACTTCAATATTCATTCAACTGTAAGAAGCACAAAAAATGATATCCATTTGAACTTAATAAAAGTTCAAATGGATATCATTTTCACCATTTCGTAAGGATAAGGTTTTCCTGAACATTCACTACCACACAATCCAGAAAAAGTACCAATTTTTTTTTCATCATGGATGTTTTATAAATAACCGTACTAATGCTTCATGCATTTGTTATTGAAAGACCATATTTATTATTATGAGAACAAAAATAGATATAACACCAAATTAAGAAATTTCAGTATGACGTTAAAGTAACGAAAAATTTAGCAAAACTATATCAGCTGGGCTTGAAAACTTATAAAACGAAAACTGAAAAAAAAACTCAGCTTACCTCCTGCATTAATTTCCCTTTTGCCTTCTCACTCCGAGCATGAGCATAGTCACTCTGTTCCAGCTCCTTCTTATAAATTTCCACTTCCTTCATCATTTTTTTACGTAACTCTTCCGCTTGTAGAAGTAGCTTTTCATCATTTTTCTTTTTCGCATCAATCAATTGCTGCTTTAGAGAATTTATCTCCTGCAAATTTGCGCAATGCTTATTTACAAACGAAATGATAACGGTAAGAGTAATGCAAAGGAAATTTAACTATTTCTTAAATAATCAAAAGCTGGAAACAATCACAGATCGTAGCAAGATGACCGTTGGAATTTCTAGCCTTCCGCCTCCTCTGTACTTATAATTTGGCTATTAAAAGACAACCACACAGTTGTGAATTACAGTCTAATATCCTAAATAAACTGTAACAGACTTTTTCACACTTCTGAATAGTAAATTCAATCTGTTCTTTGTTTTCTTGCAGATTTTCTAATTCATCATCTTGAGTTCGCAGCTTCGCTCGAAGTGCTTCATTTTGAGATTTTTCGAGATTTATCAAGTCTGTTAAGTCAGTGATCTGAAAATGAACTAAGCATTTTACCTTCTTTATTATGCTAATCCGGTGATATTCAATTACATCGATATTTTTGCTTCGAGGGTACACATAATCAGGAAAAGGGAAAGAAGTAATCCAATACAATAAGAGAGAAATGTTATCCAGATTATTTGTGAAAAACTTGATTGATACAATAATTTTGGTATGGAGACCGACCTGAGCTTCTGCAGCTGCCACTTTCTTATGCAATATTAAAACAACATTTTCATTACTTTCCAGTTCCTGAGTTAGCTTTTCAGCCTCTGATTGCACCTGAAAGGAAATAAAATTTCAGTGTCTGGCGAATTGTCAACGATATGAAATATGTACTTCCTAAATATCACTAAATTGTATTACAGATAAATGAAAAATGTGTAATTCTACTTCCAACGCCTCTTTCTAACTTGTGGATTTAATAAATACATTTGCTTAAATAAAAAAAAATACATATAATATTGTAAACCATTACTTCATGGACAATTATCAAAGTCTCACCACTCTATAAAAATCTCAATTCTTAAAGAAACCTGGTCAATTATAAAAAAGAAGGATAGAAAAACAGATAAATTCAAGCTTTTCATGCAACAATTCTAAAAGTAGATACAACATTGAGTAAGGTACATGATTGCGTTCCCATCCAATAATTTGCAGCACAGTTTTAGTAAATGCTAATTTCACTTACTTTTGTCAAAGTAGATTTTAATTCAGTGGTATTTTTCTCAGCTTCTTGAGCTTTCATTTGCCATTCATTTAATAGATTTTCGGCATTTTTTCTTTTTCGTTCATTCTCTAGGCTAACAGACTGATTCCGTTCAATCATGACGATTTTTTCTTGCAGTTCATTTTCGATGCAATTCCTTGTTTTAATTATCTAAAACACACGGCAACAAAATATCTTACACGTTCCTAGATTGGTATTTTTTTTATAATGTCAAAGAATTTGCAAAGTTTCCATATGAACCCAGAGCTGGGAATCAAAACATGCAGATATATAAAAGTGAATTCTTTGGAAAAAAATTTATACTATCATAACCGTAGAAAAAACCTGTTGCATTTGCTTTTTTAATTGCTCGTTCTCAGCTCTAACAGTATCTAATTGTTGCAAATGTTTAGCTTTTAATTCGGCAATATTTTGTTCGTATTGCAGTGCCGTTTCTTCTAGCTCCTTCTGCAAATTTTAAAAATATCTTACTACAGTAATTATAAACTCTTCTATTTTCATATCACAGTTTATCACATAATCCTTTCCGCTCAAAACAAAAGTTTTGACAAGTGAATGAACATGCTTTGATCGACAAGTATTGCTTCTCCTGTTCGGTTCGTAATTTTACGTTAACTTGTGTCTTATCTTGTGACTCCACTAATTCTTGCTTCATTGCCTCTAACTCTTCCAAGAAATCTCGTTTCCCTTTTTCTGATTTTGTCCTGAAAAAAGTGCTAGCAAGAAACTTATTCTATTTCTGAATCGGAATTCCATTAATTTATTAAGAAGAGAGATAAATTTCTAATAATTAGAACTATGTCGTTTTAACCATCACTAAATTTTTTTCCTTTGTAAAACAAATTTTATGCCTGAAAAATTAATTCTTACCTTAAAGTCTTTTCATTTTCCAAATCTTCCCTCACTTCTTGCAATTCTAACATTAATTCCTTTGTCTGCTTTATCAAATTTTGTTTTTGCAACTGCTCTTCATCGCAGCTAGATAGCAGATAAATATTGCAAGTCTAATCGTTAAATAACCAAAGTCTAAATAGTCTAACAGAACTAGTAATCTCAAATTTAAATAAAGAGACAATAAGTCAAGTACTGTAGTAATGCAAAACAGAAAAATGACATATAAACCATTTACATAACATCAGTTATTAAAAGCAAGATTTGAATAATAATCTGATCAGATGTATAACAAACATGGGATACCGTGTAAGAACTTCAAGAAGTTCCCCATCTTTCTTTTGAAGTTGAGCGCTCAGTTCGTTTAGCTTCTTCAACAATTCCTCATTTCCACCCCTAATGTCTCGTACTTCTGTGGCAAGTTTTTGATTTGCCACTTCTGCCATTTCAATGAGCTAAACTGTTGAAAAATAGCGTAAAAAAAGATCCCTATAGAAATAGAGTTCCTATCTACCACCTTTGAAGCAAATCAAAATCTAATTATTATATGATTACCATACAATTACAAAAAACCATTTAAAATGGGGCAAGTACATTTATCCTGAAGAGAGATAAAATCTTTAGGTCAGGATAAAAAACAGGAGGAAAATTTTTCGCTGTTCATTAATACATTTTGTTAACCTTCTTAAGCTTTTGGTTTTCCTGTTCATAATCCGTTATTTTTGCTTCTAATTTCATCCTTAATTTAACATTCTGCCGATTTTGCTCTTCCTCGACAACAATTTTTTGAGTAGCAGATGCAAGTCTTCCCTCAAGCAACGCCTTTTCCTTCGTCATCTGAAAAAAAGTGGGCAGAAAAAGTCTGAGAGCTTTCGTAAATTTTCACACTGGAAACTATGTTAACCTTTTCATTTGCTTCAAAAAACCGATTTTTCTCTAAGATAACGTTTTTCAACTTTTGGTCAACAGAAGAATAAGACAATTGTAATTGTTCATATTTTCCATTTTCTACTCGAAGTTGATCTCTAAGAGTTGTCGCATCATTCTGAAATAGATCTCAAAAGTGTGAAACAAAACTAATCACAGCATAAAACCTCCCTAAAGAAAACAGGAAGGAACCATGTATATCGAAATAGCAATCTCGCCTGCTCTAAAGTTTTGAAACTTGCGGCCACTTTTAGAAAGAAATCTGACACATGTAAACACGATTTTGCAGATTTTCAGAGAAGTTCATATCAAAAAAATTTGAAATTAAAGACAGAGAGATACCTTTAGTTTTTTACACTCAGCAGAAAAGGAAATACATTCAGCTTCTTTTTCCTCAAACTTCTGCCTGAAACTTTCGACCTCTTTTTCCAGCTGCGTTTTTATCGAGAGTAGTTGATCTTTCATATCTTCTATTTCCGTTTTTTCTACGCTTTCTTCTTCTAGTAATTTTTGCAATTCCGCACGATCATTCGTTAACTAAAAAATTTTAAAGACTGTTTTCACTAATTTAGACTGTTATAAAAAAAAACCTCAGAAAACTCGCAAAACTCTTCGGTAAGCTGAAATGAAAAAACAAAAAAAAACATCCCTTTTTCCACCCGTAACGTAAAGCCAAGACCAGACCTGCTCAATGCGAATTATATAATCTGATAAAGCACATTCTTTTTGCAATAGCGTTTCCCGTAGAGATTTCAATTCTGATTCCTTGCAAGCCATGGCTTCTTCATTTGCGGTAACTTCCAAAAGAGGTTTCACCTTAAAACGGCTCAACTGATCAGCAGGTAGGCGTATAGGGAAGTTAAAAATAAAAATTTTGTTTACAAACTAAACAGAATAATTTCACGCTACCGTCTGTTAAGCAGATAATGTTAAGATTTGCCACTGCATTACCCCCCAAATTTTGAGCGTGGTACTGAAACAACCTAAAAGTTAAGGAACCTTAGCAAACAATCGCCACCAATTCCAGTCTTTCAAACGTGACCAAGCTAAACCATTTTTCTGTATTATCCGTATCGCGGAAACCTGCTGCAAAAGTTTCTTGAAAGCACGACGAGAGAGATAACCACGACAATAGGTTTGAAACTGAATTACGAAACACTGCAACTCTTTATCACGCATTTCTTCTAAAGCAGCGATAACACCTGATCGGAAAAATACTTTTGACTGACCAATACGAAAGAGACTTCTATCCACTTCTAGTGCACTGAGAAGTAGCCTAAAAGAAAACCATGTAATTCACAAATAAACATTCCAATACTTTCCATTATTACAGGTTTTACCTAAAGTCAAGCAAAATGAGAAGGAATAAAAAATAAGCTTTAAGCATTTAGCATCTATGTATTGATAAAAATTCACACCTAACGGTTTCTTTTCCATCCAAAAAACGAGGAGGAATAGTTCTCCGATCAACAAGCAATTCATATCTTCGACGAAAGTCATGGAACGGCATTCTGTTTGGATAACCTTGTCGACAAATACGGATACCTTCTAAAACACCATTACAACGAAGTTGTTCTAGTACCAACGGGCCGTCAATGATACCAGCCTGGAAAAAAATATCCTAAATTTAATTAAAAATGCGCTTCTTTATACAATACAATAGAGAGGCACTACTCAAGCATTACAAATGTGGACAGTGTTAACATTGATCTCAAAGTTTTCCTTTAATTAGGCAATAGCACAATTCAATCATTTTAAAAGGAAACATAAAACTTCTAGAATGTTTATAAGTATCTTAGTACATGACAATTTAAATAGAAATTTTCAATGTTTAACCTTTTTCTCATGGTTTGGAATAATACATCGAATAAAATGAGGAGAAGTATTCTGCAGTGTTTTCATTAGTCGAGATAACTGCTCCTTGTACGTTTGTCCAACCGTGCGAAACATCCCTCGTTTAGTTCGTGCACCAAACACATAATCCGTTTGATCAGTTATTCCCAAACTTGCAAATTCGGCTATAAGTATAAAATAATCCAGGAATATGAATGGAAAGCTAGATTTTAAATGCAAATTTAATAAAAAAGCAGTATTCGATCGGAATAGTATAATCCTTCTAGAACACACCACCTCTTCAATGCTCATTAATAGTGATCATTTTAAACATTTTCTCAACAAAAATCCCGGAAGAATCAAAAATTAACTTGTTTGAAAGACTCGAAAACGACAAACCATTCTTCCACATTTCTGCCACAAACTGATCTCCCGAATTTTGAAGTAGAAACACTACCGAATCATTCAGTGGATCCATATTTTTCATTAACCATTGATCTACAAAACTCAAATTTCGAATTTACAAAATTGACCAAACCAAATTCTTTTTGATCCAAGTTTTAAATTACTGCAAATCATAACCATCCCATATAAATTACCTGCGGCATAATCTACGCGGCCTGCATAATGGACAATAGCAAAATCCGATTTTGTCCGGAATTCAGGAATAATAAATTTTGGATGTTTCGACTGATTCACAATTAGCTTCTCCACATACGATTTATCAGTTGACTTAGGAAATATACACTGTTCGTCCAAAAGTGATAAAACACCTAATGGCTGCAGAGAAACAATTTACTACATTTGTTTTCCAAATATCTAACAGAGAAAACATACGCTGCCTTGAAAATTGCCATATTTTGAGTGATGTTTCTGTTTAGGTATATTTTGGATACCAAAAACCTTTCCATTGACCGAAATGAGCAATAACATTTATAGTTAATCTTTTCAAGCAATCCATTTGCACACAGTGCTAATGAAACGATTTTTAGATTACCTTTTTTCGAAAGCCATAAATACTTGTTTAAGAATTTAAAACTTTCTAATAAATGAGGAAACCAGCATACTTTAAAAATACTTACCTTTTCGATAAGATCAATAGTAGGTTGTAAATCAAGACCAAAGTCAATAAAATTCCATTCGATTCCTTCCTTTCGATACATTTCTTGCTCCAAAATAAACATTGTATTATTAAATAACTGTTGCAGCTTTTCGTTCGTATAATTTATGCATAGCTGCTCGAAAGTGTTTAACTCGAATATTTCAAATCTGAAATTAACTTGTAATCTTATATACGCATGCATGTGTGCATTATTTGTAATGAATGTAATCTTAAATAGCTTATTGATGAATTGATTCTATTCCTGCTAATTAAATTAATTTTCTTTTGCAGAAACTTATCATATTGTCAAAATTTACCCGGCAATATCAAGTATTCCAATGAAAGTTGCTCCACTGTTTGCTGAACGTCCCAAGGAGCGATTAATTCGCGACACAAGCCACCGAAACATTCGTTCATAACTTGCTTTTGCAATAGCTTCAACTGCATACTGAACCTGTTCACGAGTTTGAGCTTTATGCACATAATCCCGACCAACCTGAAAACTGAATTACTGAAAGCATAATTTTATCACTCACATACATATACTTAGTACATATGCAATATACCAGGTATAATGCATATATGGCAAATATGACCTTATTTCTCACCGCACTGACCTTTACTCGTGGTTTCAAAAATGCTTTCGCTAAATCCGAAACTGGCAATCCAAGTAAGCAACATATTTTTTGAGCAACTGAAACTAATAATTTGCTTAAAATAAAATTTTAAAAAACAGGAGAAATTTATTTACCCACCAAATCTCTGATATAACCAGCACAAAATTTTAAAGTACTAGAACCAACTGCACAAATGTCCTCAAATATTAGGTGCGCCGAAGTGAAGAAATAAGACCTCTATCATCGACAAGTATTGCTTGATCAGACGTACGATCTTCAGTGAAAGACAAGTTTCCCAATAATAAAGTTGCACAAGTTATGCGCATGACTGCTGAAATAATTCATTACTTTTTTTATTTTATATTCCATAAAATAAGCAATATTTTAAAATAAGTCCAATTTTATGACTAATATTCTATTCATCGTTTTAAGGAAGAAAATGTTCCAATGTGTTACGAAGCAATTAACAGTACAATAAAATGTGTGAGGAAATAAAATAGTAAAGTAAAACAATTAAGAGTTTTTACTACTATATCAAAAATCAATATTTGTCTCAAGTCCTTTTCAAACTAAATCATTTGACTTACCATCAATGTCTGTGTCGGAAAAATCCATCCCTTTCATTGCATTCAAAGTGTTTGACAATTCGGCAGCATCATCAATGTTCGGAATGATCAGATTTCCATTCGTAAGGAATCGATAGCTGTCGATATCATCCATTAAATACATATCTACGAGATGACCATTTTATTTCCAATAATAATATTTTCTTCCTGAATCAGCTATTTTCCTATTACCCCATTTAATGCAAAATCCACTCTAGACACTGTAAAGATGGCTTTCATACTAAATTTGTCCTTTTTCTCATCGTATAGATCATTTAAATCCATATATTCATGCCCCAATATTCAAAAAATACGATACTTTTCTTGCTAACAGATGAACCAAGCAATAGTTGATAAAAGAAATGGAACGATCGCTCATTTGCTGCCTGTCGAATAGTGCGCGATTTTTCCAATAAATAATGTTCAATATTTGCACCTGTTATGCAACCACTTTGATCGAAATTTATCCTAATAAATTTGCCCTATAATAAATCTTTACTAACGCAAGCAGTTGAATCTATATTTTACGACTTTTCCAGTAAAGAAACAAATGAGAATTCCAAAATTGCCCGACTTTTTATCCTTAAAAACGAGTTTTTTTGCAGACAGAAAAATCACAATTCCGAAATTTTTTAACTCTAATTATAAATAACAATTTGCCACATCTTTGAGTTCCGTAGAAATGGTAAAAAGACAGTACAGAAAATGGACTGGGAGTGAAAATCAATGAACAGCAGTAGTTTTCTAGGAAAATGATCATACCTTGTAAGAAATTAAGTAAAACCACCGACAATAAAAACAAAACTTACAAATCTCGAAGAATTGTCATTCTTAATTGTTTTACTATTACCAAAAGCTTCAAGAATCGGGTTTGCTAATAGCAACTGATCTTCGAGTTGGCCCTGTATCAAATTTTCAATTAATTAAACTGTCTCCTCAAAAATTTTGAATCGCAATTCTTGGATTCCAGAAATTGCTTAATATTCGCTTGTTTTAACAAAGAAATACTTTCGCTACTCGAAATCAGCGAAAAAGAAACTTACAACAGAAGATATGTTTTCCGAAATAGGCGACAGTGGCAGTGATGTAGGCAATAGATTCTAAATAAGGAAAAAATTAAATAGACAATTTCAAATAAGAATAGGAGGGCATCATTAGGACCTTGAAATGTTATTATTCAAATCACAACCTATGCCAAAATCTATGGGTAAGTGCTGCATTTCCTTACAAAATTATATGTACAATTATTTAGAAAATTGATTATAAGCAACAGCATAATCAATTATCAAGAGATGACAGATTTGGCAAGAAACACAACTCTTGCGGGACTTCTGGCAAATGATGAACGCATGTGCCGTCCAGCACCCGCAATATCCGCTAAATACTGAACTACTTTCTTCGTATTTTCCGTTTTTCCAGCACCTGATTCTCCAGTGCAAAGGATGGATTGATCTTCTCGCTCTGAAATTCCAGGAAATTTTTATTCATCTTCCTAATCTTACATTTTTAAATATACAATCCTGATCTCTGAATACCATACAAATTCACAAAAACGAACGATGCAACATTTCGTGATAAGCACAGTCAGTCACAGCGAACACATGAGGAGGTACTTCATGTCGCTTTCTTCCACGATAACTTTTCATTACTGTTGTTGAATAAATATGAGGCATCCACTTGTAGGGATTGATAACGACACAAAATAAACCCGAATACGTCTGCAGAGAAAAACTATAGGTGGTATGCATCATACTAAAACTTTTGATTCTCAATGTTATCAAATAGTAAACTTATCAGTTCCTTTCACCCAATTCCGGTTGACTTCTGTGCAAATAATACAACGTGCTAAAAGCTCAAAACTTACATATATGAGCGATGAATAATATCGCTGCCGAAGGTTGTGTAGCACACAAGCTTCGTTTAAGTATGAAAGTGACGACATATCCTCTATTTTGTCTAATTTAACTGGATTTACGGATTGAAGCTCTTCTCGACATACGGTTTTTTCGCGATCTGTGCCTTCGATCCTCAATAATACACGGTCATCTGCTACATTCTGCAGCCCAAAACAGTCTATTAACTTTCATTTTCCCAAAATATTTTTATAATTATGTTATATCTTGCATAAATAACCGGTATTAATTGCAGCATCATTCTCACTCATTCCTTAAATCAAAAGTAATAAGAATTTTTTTTAACTTTTTAAATGTAGCACCGCTTTATGTTTATGACTTCTTCACTACCTGACTTGTGCATACATAGCTGAACTAAATCATTTTCAATTGAAATATTGTTTTCAAGAAAAGCACAAGATCTGAGTGAAAGTGATCAATTCAGGAATACAGAGTGTTTATAAAAACTAATTTCACTTGTTTAACAATCATGTGCTAACTGGCATAAATTTATTTACGAAAACCATATTCATTTACACCTATGAAAGTTACAAAGTCAATGCTGTAAGTTTTACCATGGAAAACAAGTTGCTCAATAATAATTGTATTTCAGAACTTACCCGAATTACAACCCCCAACACAAAGCCTTCGATAGGATCTGGTACCCAAACATGTTCATCCTGCTTCGGATTGGTCGTATTCACGGTTCCAAGTTTCCCCATTCCAGGTTAAAATTAGAATCCAGAAACCAAAAACTCTGATGACGATGGACTGCAATGTCCTCTAACACATACAATAGAGTTATACGTGCAACAAACGACAAGGAGCTTAATTTAAGCAAGTTGCAATAATCACAAATGTAACATTGAAGAATATAAAAAGGGTTCATAATTCAATCTTAAAACAACACATTATTTATGCCTATGAATCCCGAGACTAGTATTCAAAACAAAAAAAAATATAGTATTCAAAACTTCCATATAATTAACCCGGAATAATTTTACCACCTCATACCTCTACTTATTGAATTAACTTTGGCTCCTTCATACACCTGAAGTTTTAAAATGACAGTTTTAAATTAGCATATATGTTAATTTTAACTTTAAAATTCACTGATTTTGATCTAAAATTTCATATCGTCGTGAATTAAAAATTTTTATAAGTTTCACAGTATAAGCCACACAAATATACTAACTGTGCAAAACAGGATTTTTTACATCACCAATGAATAGAGAAATATACGTACAACAGAAACAAGTAAGCACAGCAATGGCCAGAAAAAGACATACGACGCGTTTCAATTCAACAGATTATTTGAAAGTGGCGCGCTGAGTCAGTATGAAATTTCCTGAAACTCATTTCTGTATGTGGTTTTCTTCCTTTCTCAGCATATGTTTGAAACGTTCCTTAAAATTCTGAACTTATTGAAAAAACATTTTGCATATTGATATTTTTGTTTTTTTTTGTACGTGTGTTCTTAATATACAGTCGTAAAATTTTGCAAAATTTTATTAAGAAGTCTATTTCACGTATATCTTAAGCTCACCATGAAAATGTAGCATTGCTTGCAAGCAGATGTTTAATTTTCATAGCAAATTTTTCTGCTCTTTTGTTTTCAGTTATTTTCCAATTACAAATGCAATTATCGAATTGAAAATAAGGCATTTTTCATGTTTGGAACGTTCATTTAGAATCTTAGAAGTCGTAAAATTTTTTTTTCGTGGTGAATTGGTTTTTTTTCGTTTTTTTTACGTGGAAGTTTTATGTTACCACTTACAATTTACATAAAGCCTCAAGAATGATATCAAAAAAATCGGTTTACAACAGTTTTAGCAGGACATTTTAGTTCGTCAATATTTGAAAGAAAAGCATTAGAAGTAGAGAGTTCACAAGTTATCAATTCCAAATGCTTTCCTCTTTGCTTTCTTTATCACTGATAATATAGGCCAACATAATTGCTACTAATGTTAGTGTGTAAATAATTACAAGCTGATATCGGTAAATCTCTATAATCTCTGTATTTCCCTTCCTTCTCTCCTAATTTATTTTATTACGTTGGTCATTTGTTAATTAATCCGTCGGAGTTTGCTGAGATACGAAGCATTTATTTACCGATTACTACTATTTGGTGCAGTCGGACTTCATATATGATATAATGCATCACTTATGTTAATAGAAATTTTTATTCAATCTTTCTGAAAATTACCGCATCACTAAGGATTATCACATAGAAAATTATATAACAGGAAAAGTTTGGTTAAATGAAATATCAATAAGACTGAAAAAACAGGAAAGCGATCAATGTTCATTTGAAGCGAAAATAGTAATGCTTTAAAAGAAAATGGGAATCAATGATATACTCCATTGGAGGGAACGATTCACTGTTTTTACTATTTATTTTAAATTAAACACATCATTATTCACGTAACCTGTTTCCTAATATTTCATAGCAAATCTCGCAGCAAACTATTTAATGACCATAGCTAAAAAAAGCATACCAATCAGTTACTCATCAGATAGCAGTCACAAATTTATAAAGTAGGAAATTATTGTAAATGGTACAGTATTTTTTTCAAGAAGAGACTTCGTTTTTGAAGAAATAACTCTGAATTTGTGAGAAACATGAGCAGCTTTAAACATTAGAACATCATAAAGTGTTAGGGTATGAGTATTGGATGCATTTCAACAGAAATCACAGCAATAGGAGGATATGTTTTCAAATCCTAAAATGCTACATTTGTGATGCATAAAATCTCATCAAAAAACTCCTGCGGATAAGCAGAAACACTTACCGATTACATTTTTCTTTTTGTAGCTGTGTATCTGTTTTGATACTCCTCATAACCAGGTAAATTCTGGAAATCTTTGTCCTGGAAAAGATTTCCCGCATATGCAATTAGACTAACATTGGAATTAATTAGGAAATCACTTATAAAATCTGTTTTATTCAGGCAATTTTCCTCCAACCGAAGTATCCTCAAAGCTTTGCAATGCACCAAGTTCGCTGCATTTAATGAATTTAATCTGTTCTGATTCAAATTAAGTTCCGAAGTTTTCAGAAATTTCACCTGAAATTAAAAGAACAATGTTTAATGGTCGGCTTTTCTAGAGAACTTATTAAGTCTTTTGAATTCTTATTGTTCAAGTTTACCATATCTCTAGCACTAGTAGATAGTCAGAAATTATAATATCAAAACTAGCCTCGTCCGGAAGAAATTCGATAAAATTGGATGATATGTCGAGAATATCCAGTGCTGACAAGTGGCACACACATATAGGCAAGTTCACGAACTTATTTTTCGAAATGTTCAATGTTTTTAGTGAACATAAACCAGCCAGCGATTCTGGAAGGCAGCTAAGCTTATTGCATGACAGATCTAAAACTTCGAGCTTCTTCAGAACACCCATTTCATCTGGTAAGCTTTCCAATTCATTATTGGAAAGATGGAGTTGTTTTAGGTTATTGAACGAACCAATAAATGTTGGTAGGGTTCGGATTCTGTTCTGTGAAATATCCAGATTTCGAAGAATTTCACAAACCTAAATACCAAAGAATTTAGCGTAAAAACAGTTAAAACTGAGAAATTATTAACGTCCTGGAAAGGTGTTCCTAAAGTCAAACTCCTAAGACCTCTTTTGCACTTATCTGTCTAATCTCTTTCGATATTGCAATCTAAACATTAGAATAGATTGCTAATGAAATCTGTCTTTAGATTCATACACTGTGAAAATAACAAAAATTAATATTATAAATGTTGATAGAATAAAGGTCTCTTGACATCCCACTTCGTAGTATGAGTTCCGATCAGTAATTTCGTAGGAATATAATACTACAACTACTGTTACTGAGTGAAGTAGCAACTTTGATTCGTCATCATCGAGAAGAGTATTACCATTAACCACTAAATTTTGACTTGCTGCATATTACCAGGACAACATTAATCACAGAAAATGACGGCTTATATTAAAGTAAACATGCAGAAATGAAGCAATACAGCGTACTTCCTGCAGTTGTTCAGGCAATGTCTTGATGCCGCAATTCCTCAGTTGTAAAACTCGACTTTTCTGTGCCGTTTCTAGATGACGTTGTATCACTGATATGGATGGACCACGCTTAATCCCCAAACTTAATTTCTTCCTTCCCGAAGTTCCATGTGTTGCTGCTGCTGTAGATGATAATTTCGATTTCGAAGAGTCATTCCCCATCGTACGTTTTACCGGTTGTAAAACATTGAAATCATTCTAAAATTAGCATCATATATCATAACGTCTCATTAATCTTTTTTTAGAGGTTACATTTGTCGTAAGCATGTTTTTAATTGAAAATAGTAAGCAATCTAGAAAAAACCTTAAGAAATCATTATAAACTGTCTCAACTACGTAAAACAAAAATACTTGCTAATCAACCAAACAATAAGAGCAGGAACACCATCAATCAAATCATAAAACCGTACATCGCAACAAATTGAGTTACATAGCCAGTAAAGGAATCTTCGAAATTTTACGCCAGCGTTTTCAGATACGACAAACTGGTATTTCAAGCATTGCCCGAAGAGACTAATAAATAATTGCTGAATGTGACGAGCGATGAGATGATAACCAGCTAATACCATCATTATTAATCATCTTTATAAGGGAATCATGGAATCACAGAAAATTTATTGATGTTCTGCATATATAGCAAAAGAAAACAAAATAGCAAAAGTATGTCAATGTGAACAAAATACAAGCTGACATTACACATATGAATATGAATAATTAAGATGCTATTTACTAATTTGTCCCGCATAATACGTACAACTTAATAATCAAAATAAAGTACGCAGTAAAAGTACTTCTTATCATATTTATAAAGTTACGTACAAAAAGGAATGATTCACACACATATAAGGAAAAAAGTATATCACATCTTTTAATTTGTTTAAGTGGTTTAAGAGACCACTCATACTTGAATGACCTAGGACCAATCTTGGTGTATGCCAGCTCTATGTACATAATTAAACATAAATTCACACAAATCTTGCATCTGTGCTCATTAATCTATCAATTATTACCAGCTTGTCATTTAAAGAAAAGAAAACCACGAGCACCGCTATTACTTTTTACCAACTACACTTCAAGCTGACTAGGTGAAAGCCATCAAGCATTAAAATCCCACTTTCAATTTCCAAAATTTAACTTATCCTCTTAACAAGGGGTTTAGAAATAATGTCAGAATTATGAAACAATTTTAACTAAATAAATTAATTGATCTGTTATATTGCTACTACTTCTTTTTCCGCTGTTGCGTAGGTTGTTGCACAACTGTCGTTGCATACCTCGTTTGGCTGATTCCAGTCAATAAGAACAGCAAAAATGCAGAAAACAACATGCACACCTGAAAAAAAATATATATAGAAATAGCAGGAAACATAATTTACATGATATGATTTCAAGAACATCAATTTCACATTTTTATCAACGGTGACACTTCCTTTCACCGGCAAGAATACTATTAACACTCCAAGAAAGATTACAATAATTTCAGTTGTTTCATCAGTCCCTGTTAGTCCACTTATCTCACGGTTAAGGTGCCATCCCAAACTACGCAACACTAATTTTGGTTTTTTTTATTAATAACATTTCTGTTCATAATTTTGATGCTTTTTTGGCGGACGGTAACTTCCTAATGCCTTAAAACTTAATTCTCCGAAATGAATTATAAACAAAACCTGCCACCTTTACTTAGATCGTTCATCATGTAGTATTAATCAATTTTAAAGATGCTTTTCTATCGTCTCTGGCAGTGTCAAGATATTGCACACAAAAATCATAAATCTGAACTCCTCCTTCCTTTTTTTCAATCGGCATTTTTCGTCAGGGCGTGGAATAAATCTCAGTATCCGGAGATTTTATTTCAAAGTCCTTTTAAAATGAACCAAAACATAAGTATAAAGAAAACTTATTAATTAACTAACAGTGATAGCTACTCGATGAATAGTCGCGGAGACGACGACAGCGACAAAGAGACATAAGAAGACCTCAGTAAGTCCAGCTTTCACCTGTTCACCGACTGAGCTCATTTGAAAATTTGACATAGCTGTCAGCAAAAACACAAAAACTAAAGAACCCAAAGCACCAGCAACTAACGTTCCTACTTTAGAAGCTGCCAAATCATTCTGAAAGGAAAAATAAGTTGTCAAATAGATGACACAAAAAAAATTAAAAAATCAGCAGCACTGGTACGGCCAATACCATTGAAAAGCCCAATAAAGGAACCATTAGTTCTCACTAATAGTAAAATCCCACGAAAAATAAGCTTTAGTTAAAAGTGACAATTACTGGAACATAACTTATCATGTCATAACAGACCAAGTCATTTTATTTTTTATTGGAGCCTGGCTTTGTCTAAGTTTAAAATCATTGCAGCACACCACACTGGCAGAAAACAGTTTATTATCACTACCTACAAACAGGAATCAACTTACTTTCATAATTTGGCCAATACCAATTATAATAATAGCAATAAGAAAAGCGACTGCAGCACTAGTCGAATGACTTGCCATCTGATCTGGAAATATCCTTATGTAAAACCGTCACAGGTACCTACAACATATAGGCAAGTTTTTGCATCACTTTTCATATCGTATATTAAACAACAATTAGGGGTATTTAGCAACTTCCCGTAAGGAATGAAGAATGATGACAGTAAGTCAAGGAATATGTGAAGATTCAAAAATATGAAAACACAAGAAAGAAAGCATTTTAAACATATAAAAACATAAATGACTACGCAAAGACTTACCCCTTAAATTTGCTCAATTATACTACAGTTCACAGTTAAAATTATCCCAATCTTCAACTCTTTCTTCGTCTAATTCGTCTCTCCCTTACTCATATAAAACTTACTACACAGAATGTTTTCCTGCTCAAAATTTTCTCAATTATACCAAAAACATCATCAGTCTTTGTACCTTCTTCCGTAACCTTCACCACTCACCCAACAGTCCCCCTAGTTTTCTACCTGATGACTTGTATATCGTACTTGCACCACGTCACCACCTCTTCATCTACCAAATCTCGATGCATAACTATGACAGGCCGGCAGATTTAACATCAGTGAAAATTGCGATCTCATCAGTTTTAATTTCAATTCTCATTTAGATTATGCGTAGTTTCCTTCCTGATTTTCAGTATTGATTTTAAGTGTATCTATCATTAATCCGTTAATGTGTATCATCATTTTATTTTAAATGCCTTTATTTACTCATTCACCAATGATTAAAATTAATGCTTTAAAATGCACGTGAAATAAGTGAAGTCTGTTGCGGTTACATATGAAGTAGTTTTCTACTTATTTCTTCGCTAGCAATTTCTATGTGATATGTGATAAACATGTACCGTACAGGTCAACTACTTATGCATTACCTATACATTGTAAATTCAATGACCTATTCTTACTTTAAATTACTTTAAACTAATTTAGCACTTGTCATTGTTGTAATTTATATTATCGTCATTATTATATGCCTACTACTACAAGTTATTACCACTATCATTATAGTTGTCGTTGCATCATTATCATCGTTACTACTATTATGATCATCGATCATCACTGTCGTTATTGTTGTGCTTTTTCGTGCAACTATCATTATCATCGTTATCGTTGTTTACAGTAAAACTTCAACAAATGTTTGATTAGCTTTAAAGGGAAAAAATGGATAACAATTTAGGACAAATTATCCAATGAGATTATTTTTCAGGCCATTCATTCAGCGATGAACTGACAGACACATGCAAATGATAAATCTGTCACATTAATCGACTATATACACTTCATTCTAAATACTTCTGCAGTCATTCACTTGGGAATGTAATAGATGTGAAAAAGTGGTGTACACACTCACGCATACACACACACACACACACGCAATAACATATAGTACGTAAGACTTTTTTTTAAACCTAAAAGAACAATGGGAATATTTTTGAGTTTGAATAAACTGACACAATACAAATACAAATTTCACTCGATTGTTTGATATAATTATTTTGATAATGAAAATGAGTGCTTAAATTTGTTGCAATAAATTATTGCCATCGGAAAGCAAATAAGCATAAACGTAGAGTATAAGCAATTGATTATCACTTACATAATTTAACCTAATAGGATAAGTAGTCAGGCTTAAAGAATAACGTGATATTAAGTTAATAAATCTTTTGGTAACAGTGAAAATAAAAGAGGAATGTGATTGTATGTGTATTTTGATAATTTAAATTGTGTTCTCATGTTACATGCATTGATGATCATAAATTAGAATGTTAATAATGCTTATTGTATATATTTAATTTCATTCTTTTTTTAATATTTTTAAAAACTTTTTCATTTTTTTGTGTTTAACAATAATTGGATATTTCATGTATTGTTTTGTTTAGGATGCTCAATACTTCGGTACTACCACTCGGTCATTTCTTTAATATTCATAGGTCTGAATAATCATACAGAGCATCTAAAGGTATTAAAATAATTACACATCAACCAATTCATTTCATTTTTTATTTCCAGTTATTATGCAGTAGTTGTTGTTGACAATTTGTAATTATCAAATTAAAATTATAACGGATTAAATTGGGCTAAAACTTTCATAATAGCAGTCTCGGATCTAATATTCTCTTTTATTAATTTTTAATTTCAAAACGGAACAGTTTCAAATTTAATTCATTTATAAAACAAACGAACAGATGTGAGAGGCATTTTATCTTTGTAGGACTATTCCGCTTTTTGAAAGTTGCATGAGATGATAAAATTAATTTTATTAGTAGTTTTTTTTCAGCAATGTGATAAATAGTAATGATATCAGTACTGTAGTATAACCATCATATATCAATTCAGACATATATCTGTCTATCTATCATCTAACTAATATAGTCGTATAATTATTGATGTTAGTGTTAATTATCAATGATAGCCATAATAATTAGAAAATTGCACCCAAAATATTCTCAAAAATACGATAATTTATGGAAGGAAATTTTCAAAATGAAACTAATAGGCCTTAATGCCCAGCGGGATTTGATATGTAGATAAATCATCCTAGATGAACAATAATAGTTTTGATCGTTTTAAACGGTTTCTTCCTCCGAGAGGAGAAAAGAAAGGAATCTATCAATTATAATATGTGGAAACAATAATACATCTATCGTTTAGCTAAAGTCAAACAACATATCCCGTGGGAAAGCAAAGAAGTTGATTATTTCATAATAAAAGAAAGGCCTTAAAAGGCTTGTGAATACCATTGGCTAAGATTGAGTTTGCATCCGACTGATAAGTAGAGTTTAGGGAGTAACTTAGGAAGAGGAGAATTGAATAAATTTTGGAAATACATCAAACAAGAGGAATAGATTTATGTTTTTGGAATACATGCGAGAAAAAGGTAGCTAAAAACCACAAAAGAGAGGGAGACAGCGAGAGAGAGAGAGAGAAAGAAAGAAAAAAGTTTTCAAAATTTTAGGAAAAGTTATGATGATTGGTGGAGTGAAAGGATGTGAACAGACTGTGTAGTGAAGTAGTTTGAGAAAGAAAAAAGAAACAGATTAGAAATTAAACAAAAAAAGCAAAAAAAGGCTGAATTTTAAAAACGTAAAACTTTTGATTTGGGAATTGAATAATCAAATGCGTAATATGGCAGCTAACATATTTAAAAAGCTTTTCCTTCATCTTTTAATGTTTACTGTAATTTTTTAAATATTAAATATTTCGAATTTCAAAAAAAAAGTTTTTTTACGAGTAAAATTACTTTCCCTTAATATATCTAATAACAATACTTCAAACAAAAAAAAAATCCTACCATAATATTCTTCGATGATTTAGTGCTGTTGAAAAAAACTATAGGAATATTAGTGATGTAATATTCTCCTCTAATTGTCAATAAACAATAAGTATTAACTTATCAGTGATAATCTAGGAGTTAATTCATATTCATTGCTCTCTAAGTTAGAGAGATAATCGATAGCAGGTTTGAAAAGCTTTTTTTTTAAACTTTGATATATAACTTTTCCTGTGCTACAGTGATAATCACAAGCCTTAATTTTTTTGTTTTAATTAAGTTAATTTATTGATGGTTGATTTGGTCAGTAATAAGTGTTCGTAAAATAAAATATCATTGAAACGATTTATAAAAATACATCTATTTTCAAATGGGAAATTTTTTAGACAAAATAAATTTAATAGTTTCATTCACAAAAAAAAGTGAGAAAAAAAAAGAAACGTTCACTTTCAAATATTTAGTAGGAATATTAGTAATACATTTACATATGCAAGGTACTGCATTTAGTTTACGGTCTTCATGCATATATATATAATATTTAAAATTGTGAAAATTTTTCTCGAATCAAATTTATCTTACAATTACCGTAAACATTTTCAAATTTTCTCTTGTCATTTATAAACATCCTAATAGTTCAAAATATTTGAAAATTTATCACTCATAAATCTTGGAGCATTGAAATATTATATGTTATTTGTTAAAAATACATCAATGGAACCGTTTTTTCTAATTTAAAATGTAATTATAATCAGTAGGCTCTCAAATATCATAAAATATACGAAGTAAACAAACACAATTTAAGGAAAAAAAGAGAAGGAAAAACGCAATTATTCTACGTAAACTAGAAGGATGAAAGTTTGAGAAAAAAAGTAAAAAAGAAATCACAAATTATTGACGTATGCTTGCTTCTCAATTATTTCGTCGGATGATAATGAAAGTGATTGTTGTGGTGAGGGTGGTAGTGAAGGTGGCGTAGCTTCACGTATTGTTATACCAGCCGGTTGTGTGATTGGAAATAATGGAAGCATAAATGGTGACATACTTTTACAAGCCTTAAAAAGCAAAATTTTTTTTAAATGTGTTGTTAACTGTCTAATTTTAATAATTAATTTGTAAACTTGTGTATTTTAAATGGTAATATAATGACAATGATAAATTAGTTTTATTTACCTGTAAACAATAATAATGTTAATGATAAATTAGTGAATTTTATTTACCTGTACACGAGGATATTTTGCATTTGGTCGTCTTCCACGTGGTACCCTTGAAGCAGCTAGCAGGCTATCGATTGAAAATGCACTTTTTGGTAACGTAATACTTTCATTATTTTTCGTCTGAATTTAAAATCTTTTAGTAATTGAAGAAATAATGCTTACGAAAGTTTTAAAGGCTTACGAAAAAAAGATTTTTTTTTTGACGTATAGTTCTAATTTACTTCGTTTTCTTTTGTTTCACTTGTGGTAGCGGATTTTATATTTCCGTTAGCATCGCGTATAAGATTTTGTGCACGTTGTGAACCCTTCCTTAATCGTTCTTTCTTACGCCATTTAGCTCGTCGATTTTGAAACCAAACCTTAAAATATTAGTAACTTTAGTGACTTAAAAAAAGTGTCATAGAGAAAAAAAGGAACCAGACGTGTTATTTTACCTTATTCCAATATATCACGCGTAATCAGAAACACAGTATGCATTACCTTAAAAAAGATTAGCTACGGTTTTTGCGTTACCGTAATAATCAAAAAATAATGCAAACACCTGTAAATGCCACAGCAAATTGTAATTTAAAATATAAAAGACAGGAAAAAGAAAAAGAAAAAAAATTAAATATTATAAAATAAAAATAAATGCAAAATTTCATGTCGTATTGACACGAAATTAACATTTAGAATGAAGGAAGAGGAAAAGAAAAAGAAAGAGGGAGAGAAAGCAAGAGAAATAATGGAATAAAGAAAAGTAGGGAAGGAAGGATGAAGAAAGCGAAGGCAATAAAATAAGCTTAAATTGCTTTATTGGCTTAGTTAAATACGACCAAATAGATGTAATCAAATTAGTTACAAATTTCTTTCCATTTTTTTTATGAAATTTGATGGGTTATTTTTACCAAAACATTCGTTTCTCTTTCTCTCTCTCTCTCTCTCCCTCTGTTAATCAAATCTTGAAGTAATGGCTTTTCACTCAAATGTTTCTCTCATATTTCCATCATCTCTCTCTCTCTCTCTCTAATTCAACTTATCTCACTTCACATTTTCTTATCTTTGCAACAATCTCTCTTTTTTTCCTATCCATTTTTACTATATTCTATGATTTTGACATATGAAATTTAAGGCCAAAGAAAAAGAAACGAATAAATTAGCCATAAGATAAGTAGTAATTAAATTGACTGGAATTAATCTAATGCATTATGTATTTTGTTTGTATTTTTTTTTGATTTTTTTTTTCAAAATCATTTTAAATCTCTTTTTATACAATGAAATTTTTTTTTTCAAAAAGCAAAACATTTGTTTATGAAATGAAAGCAATAGAATGGTAATGGAATTCTCCGATTACTGTAATTAAAAAAAGTTTCTCGCAGAAAATGTTGGGAGATTACGGTAGATTCGTTTCATTGCATTCTCATCTAAAAGGCATTATAATTAAGGAAAGTAAATGAGGAAGGAGATTGTACACATGAAGCATATTTCAATAATTATCACAACATTAATCTTGAATTATTAAAAAATGATAATAATTTGATAAGACTTTGAGGGAAGAAAAATAACGATTTACTAGGATAGCATGATCAATGATCACGATAGATATAACTGACAACCATAATGATCGCAATTTTTATTATGATAAATTATGAAATTTGACGTCTATAATATTTCATTCTGAATGGATCAGCAGTGATTAGAGATTAGGGCGTGCTCATACGCTGATCCTAATTAATCCAATTAAACGTTCAGAAAGTAAATTTTGTCACTTTCACTAATTTGTCTGTTTTACTTTTAGCTAACTTTTTTATTTCTCATAAGTTATTAATTCGCATACAACTTTTATGCGTTTTATTGTCAAGGGAATTGATTGATTATCCAGTTATTTCCATTTTCAATTATAGAAGATAAATTAATGAATGCAATAATTAATAACCGATCATATCTTGTGTTTAATTTAAGCAGGCAACGTGCAGACGTAATATTGCGTAAAGCAATCAAATGAAAAGCATCACAAAAAAGTTTAACGATGGAGAATTTTGAAATATGGAAAGTGAACGGATGATAATTTAGATTGGGTCTACAAAATTAAAGCCACTGCATAATTTAGACCTGCAGTGTTGTCAATTTCTTAAAACAATTTGAAATTTCTTTTTCAGTACTATCTTCTCCCTTTAGTAAAGCCTTCCTTCATGCATCATGAAAAATGTTTTGCTATCATAAAAAAAACAAAAATTTTAGTGTTTGAAATAAAAAAGGCTAAAATTAGTTAAAAATCTTAATTTTAAATTGCATGAAATTCCTGCCGTGAAATGACTGAAAGAAAATGGAAAACAGCAATGTTTACATGTATGTTATTTTACCTGAACACGTGATTCGAGAAGATCTAAACGTAATGCTAATGCTTCACGCATAAATACGTCCGGATAATGACTTGCTTCGAATGCATTCTCTAATTCCTCCAACTGCCAACCCGTAAAGTTTGTCCTTGTTCGCCGTCTTTTGCATTCTAACTTATCGCTTCCTAGAAGACAAGAAATTAATTTCGTTAATTAATTAAATTCAAACAAACTTCGGTAGAATTTACAAAACTTCCATAGTTGTAAGTTTTTGTGACAGAACTTATCAGTTACTTCTAAAAATAATTGTTTGAAATTTTCGAATATTCATACTTATTACTGTTATTATTATTTCAAAAAAACAACTTTTAAGTATTTTTGAAGAATAATCTATTTCGACATATTACGCAAAAGATATCTTTAACATACAGTTAGCAAACCGGATCCGTTATTCCAGCAATTCATGCTTTAATAGTTGCATCAAGAGATGTCGGTGCTACTTTTTTACTTCCATAAAAGTTATTACTTGTGATGGCATTCTTTAATTATCACCTCTTCTAGAATCTTTACAATCAACACCAAGCAAAGTGCTAAGATTCAACTGCTGCGAATGCTGCGGTGACGTTTCATTGGCGGCATCCTGATCCGTCATTGAATGATCACCACCGTTCCCGGTAGTATCCGGTGTGGTTGATCGTGATGATGCAACTTCTGATTCATTTGATGATGTTGGTTGCTGTGCCGTTGATAAATCAACTGAAGTTCACACTATCACTCAAAAAATAGGTGATAAACGTTTGTATCACGTAATTTTGTCAATCGTACCATACCTCTCATGTTGCTATTTTCAGTGAAAAAAAAAGTGAATTTAGTGAAAAAGTGAATTTCAGTGAAGTGATTTTCAGTGAAATCTTTTAAATACAATTCATCTGTGAACAACATCACTCGCAAATAATATATTTGCAGCATCTGTGGTTCAAGTAATGGCCACGTAATTATGCATAGTTTAAAATTTTAAGTAAAAAAAAAATCTCACAAAAGAAGTGTAGGATTAGGTAAACATACTTCCTTTGACAAGTTGCTGCTGCATTTTCCAGCATTCTTTCCAAAACTGCTGCATTCCAATTGTCGTAAGCATTTTCTAAATTACATTTTTATTTTTCTTTTTAATTGCAAAATTTTCAGTTGTCCTTTTTGAAGGGACTGAACTGCATGATGCCGCTTATCATAACGCTGATAATACTGATAATGATAATCAGTTGTTGAATACAGTAATAATAATAAAGAATAGCAAAAATCATAAGTGTTGGAAGAATTTGTTTACGACTGAGTTCAGCAAAAATTTTAGAATAAGCAATTTTTCTTTTTTTTTCTTTTTCTTAATAAGCAATTTTTCTTTAGACAAGTTGAATTCAAATAAATCATTCATTTCAGTTTCACACCAAAAAAAATCAAAAATTGTGTTTGAAAAACTAAATTTAAAAAGAATTGTATTTTTTATCAAACGAACAGTTTTTCCGGAGAGCACGGTTTTCTAAATATTATAAAAATTCTGCAAAATTCTACAAAAACTATTTAATTTACATTGAACTATTAGCAGACGCTTATTTGATAAACTTTTGAATTCTAATTATCGTTTAATTCAAAAACTTTTATTTCAATGATTATAGAATAGAAAGTTTTTGACATAGCAACGCAGGAAATTTATAACTTAATTAACCGGTGGGACTAACTGAATGAATTTAGAAAACTAACAAAATTGAATAATTTGAAAATTGCAGATCAACGGAGAACCAAAATTGAAATTCGAGCATTGTAAAAAAGTATTAGTTAAGAATTATGAATTACATTTAAATTGACAAAATACATGGCACATTAAAATTGTAATCAAATCAGTTTAACTAAATTGATTCACTCCAACGAAAGAAAAAGAAGAAAGTAAATTTTGAATAAATATAAATTGCTAAATTTAAGAAAAAAATTAATAATTTTCTAATTCAACCAGTCATGATTTGCAATAAAAATAACAAGTAATGATATAACACTTAGCCTAGCTTAGCTTTAAGCTTAGATTAATGTTTCTTCCCAGAAGATTCTGTTAACTTTAAAAGTTAGCTTCAAAATTTTAAGCTAAAAGAGAGGAAAAGAGTGAAAGTTATCCAATCAGCAGAGGCGCAGAATGAAATTGGAGGCGGTGTTTCCGCTGCAACACCAATCCTAACCAAATAATTGATTAAGACGCTTTTTCTTCTCTTTCCACCGAAAGAAGCAATGGATTGGATGATTAAGGAAGGAAGGAAAAAATTAAATTTTCAACTTTAAAAGCTATAAAGTTTTAGCAATGATATTAATGCAAAAATAATAATTAGCGAAAAAATCAAAAGAGAGAGAGAGAGAGAGAAATTATCATTGAATTGACTGATAATAATTTGATTATTATGGAAGAAGTAATAACGAAGTAGTATGAAATTTCCACGTTTAACGTGACATGGAATATACTACGTGTAATTAAATTTTATGTGTAATAAAACTAACAAAATGAGAAATACGGAGGCTTAAAAATTTTTTTTTTGGCATAAGAAATGCTTTATCATTTGAATTAAATTTTGACATTCAGAATTTTTTGTAAAATTTCTAGAAATAATTACCAAAATTTAACAAAAAAAGTGTTTTTCAATTGGTTTTTGCAATACTTTATAATTGAATGTTATCTGAAATTAAATAAATACTTTCAGAGAGTACATCGATGAAGGATTAAAAAGTTTTCAAAAATAAAAATGAAATATAAAAATTAATTTAAGGATTAAAAAGAGCAGAACATTATCCATAAATTAACGTATACAGTGCAAGGTAAATGAAGAGGAAGGAGAGGATTTTGGAGAGGACAAAGAGAGGAATGGAAGAGGAAGAGAAGGAATAAGGTTAAAATGCTAATTCATGCATATCTGTTCCTATGTATGACAGATGAGCTGTTATTTTTTTTTGTTTGTTTTCTTCTCTTTTTGAAAGTAAAGAAAAATATTTCATCGAAATTATTTGAATTTGAAATTACGGCATGAAATGATACAACGAGAGATAACAAACTACGAATGGGTAGAGTTTTGTATTTAAAATTAATTTAAAAGAGCGAAAACAATTGAACTGTTGGGATAACACTAAGAAATAAAAGGATAATTGAAATCCATTCTTCTGCAATGTATAATTTATGATGAAAAAAAGGAGCGCAATTTGATATTTTATTTGTTAATTTAAAAATTGAAAATAGCAAAAAGTGAAAAATCTCATTGCCTCGCTTTATTGTATAATAAAACAAAACAAAAAAAAACAGAAAGGTACGAGGAACGTGAAGATATAATAATAACAAATAAACTTAAATAGCAAAAATTGTATTTCAATGAAATTTCATTTCAAATATATTCAAACAGTTCATTTATAAAAAATTACGTGAAATAGAAACAACAAAGAGGAATGAAAAAACAATAATATTAGTAATAATAACGATAATAATAATATTTATTACTATCTGAAAGCATTAAATAATAATACAAAGAATTTGAAAATTTTAAGAATTGGAAATGAGGAAGGGAGGAGCGAAACAATAGGAAGTGTTGTTGATTGATTAAACGGTTGAAATTAAAATAATACAAAATTATTTCATCGATTTCTGCTCAAATAACAGAAGGGATAATCTTTGTGGGATAAGATTTATGACAGATCACTTAATGATATGCAAATAATATTCGCCTACTATTTTTGATTGACTTAATTAATGAATGAACCTGTCGGGTTATGGGTTGCTGAGATAGCAAAAGAGACAATTGATCATTTACATAGCTCAATAAGGCACTCAACATACTCATAGATTTACGATCGTTTCATCACCAATTAATTTCATCTACCTTATCAATCAAAAATAAAACTGTCTGTGTGTGTGTCTGTCTGTCTGTCTGTCTGTACATCTATCTATCGACAACAATAAGAATTAGCGTTGTAAATTTGACAGCTCTTCAATCACTAATTAATTAATACCGTCTCTCAAGCAAACACACACAGTTCAACTTCCTACCATCGTCTCACGTCGTCCTCAACGCGTTCGTAAAATATGCAAATGCAAAAGGGATTTGTACTTGTTTTTCCTTCTCTTTTTCCTCTTAAAGGATTCATCAATTTTAGGAGAAATGAATGTTGGGATAGGAAGAAATGAAACGATTATTTAGTAACTTGAAGAGTAAATTTAATTTCAGATTGGAACGTTTTTATTTCAATTGTTAAAATTTTTTAATTAACTGCGGAATAATTGCTTTAGCATAAGATTTCACTATCATTTAAATAAGCTATCTTTGAAACGAATACTATTGATAACGAAATATTGTTCAAAAAAAGAAAATCAATGAAATCATGAAAGTAATAAACTTTTTCCAACAATTCTATACAATATTCTAAACTGTGACCTTTAACCTTCGTTCTATCTTCTAACATTTAAATTTTCATTTCCGATAATTCAAAAAATATCGCTCATAATATAGTGCTTAATAAATGCAATTATCAATTTGCATCCTTTTTTTTTCTCATTTATCGTAATTTATTAGAAAAAAGAGGACTGTAAAATAGAGAAAGGGAAAGGGAGAGAGAGAGAGATGAAAAGAAGAAAAGGAGATATAAAAGATAAGGAGAAATTGCATGAATCATTTAACCCCGACAAATGATGCCACCCGACTATTCATATATTTCAGCTTTGCTGGACATAGAAGACAGGGTTTAAATTATTTTAGAATTGAATTTTATGAGATAAGCCGTTCCATTCTCCTTTTTTCCTCTTCACTTCCTTGATAACATTGGAAAGCATCATGTCATCATCGACGATTATTATCATTATCATTATTGTTATTATCGCCTGTGATTAAATTAATCACATAACTCATTGCGAAAAAATGCAAATTAAAGTTTCACTATGCAATGGGAATAAAAACAACATGAATTTCAGCTAAATAACAAACAACTGATCACCGGCATTTCTTATCACTCTTATCATTAAAAAGAATAATTGCTAGCTGAAATCATAACATTATTGAATGAACAATTCTAAGGATCGAAATATTACAGTAATTAATTTAACTGTTATTAGCATCATTGCTAATTACTAACATCCATTGCCATTAAATATGTACACATTTGAATCAGCTCATTTAAAATTTAATATGTACATAATCAATTCACACTTTTTCTGGATCGATTGATTGGAAGCTTTCGAGCCAATCAATTCATATTTGACCCGAACGTTTTGCAATTAATCTATCTGTTTATCGAAGCATCTGAAAGATAGTAATATTGGAAATTGAAATGAGGAAAAAAAAGCCATTGAAATAATGTTTGAATATTTAACAAAAAAAATAGTAATTATCAAAATTTATTTAAATATACCAGAGAATACAGTATGATATAAGAGAAAAGCTAAAGTTCATATCAATTAATAAAAAAATAAATGAATGAAAGAGGAGAGGAAGAGGGAGGGCGAGAGAGGAAGAAAGCGAAGAAAAAGAAATGAGAAAATCACTTTATAGTTTGCGTAATTTTTATGTTTTTAAAAAGTTATGCATAATCTCTTAAGGTTTTTCGTTCCTTTATCACACTCTCCCTCTCTCTCTCTCATTTAGGTTACTTTATTAATTAATTTATAATTTTGTTTTTTGCTTAATTCCTTCAAAAACAACTGCTTTATTACTATCGTCGAAATATGGAGAAAGGTGAAAGGTTATGAGTACTTCACAACGGATATTACTAGGCGAGCTAATAAGCAAAAAAAGGATGAAAATAAGGAGAAATGAATGAAATGAAATAAATGCCTTTACTACCAATCAAATATGAAAGATGAAATTGAATCAATTTGTTTTCGAAAAACCTTCTAGCAATTTGAGAAATTTGATTCCAAATGAATGATGATCTGTGATATTAGGTTGGATGGATAGATATGGTTAATGGTTAGGCCTAAAGAAGGAACATCGAAGAGAGAAGAAGAGAGAGAGAGAGAGAGGGAGGGAGAGAGAAAGGAGATGTGAGAGGTATTAACGAAATAATTCGGGTTCGGATGAAGGAAAATAAATCCAAAAAAAAAACTCATCTTAATTAATTGCTTGTTTTTTCTTTTTTTCATCTTTAATGCTTTATTCCTTTGTTCTGCCTTCCGCTTTTTCAATTTTTCGTTATGAATGGAAAAAATTTTTTAATTTTTTTTTTTGAAATTATACGAAGTAAGTGATGTGAGAAGTTTCCATCAAAAATTGAACATTTCACATATAGCAATGAAAAAAAAGAAAAGAAAGAAAGTGAAAATGAGCAGTTTTGAAAGCAAAAAAAAATGCTCCCAAAAGGCTTTAAGAATCATTTATTTTAGTGAATAACTCTGTTAATTACATTTTAATATAAGCAGACGTGTGAAGCTAGCGTACGTCAATGGTAGTGATAAAGAAAAATGAGGAATATTTACCATCAAGCATAGATGTTTTTTTCAACGCATCTTAAGTATTCAGGTTTTCTGGCACTGAAAAACACTACCATATATGAACCAATCCGGCATATGCGGTAAATTCTCACGGGATATTTTTGGTAGCTGATTTATTGAGTAGTACACAGAGGCAACAACACTGTTGCCAATTAACACGTATAATGAAGAGTTAATGTCATTTGGGAATTACATTGGGAGAAGTGACGCAGTTCTACGACCGGTTGGTTCCCTTCCGTCACTTTGATAAATTGCGAGATGAGTGAAGCCTTCTGACAAATCATTGCGAATAAATTGCGAATTTTGATATCACAATTTTTGGAATGAAAATATTTTCATCAAACAGAAATGAAATTGCATTAATTACAAAATGAAAATGATTAAAGGAAGACAATGTCAAATGATTTTTAAGGAAATTAATAGATGTAAAGGTGGAAATTGAAATACAATTTGGGACAGCTGCTGCTACAATTATTGGCAAAAAAGAGAAAGAGAGAGAGAGGAGAGAGGGAGAAATCATTGAGTGATAAATGGCTTGTTTGCAGGAAAAGAAAACGATCAGAGTATTTGGTCTTTCCTTATAAAGATTTTCAAATCCAGCAGAAGACTGTATTTTAATTTCATGCATTCCGGAAATATTTCCATAAGAAACGAAAGGAGTAATTCAACAGCATGTTTTCAATTATTGATTCATTGATCCTTAAATCTAATCACTTTCCTCCCTCACTCGTAATCATTCACGTCTTTCCGAATCTCGAGATTTCCTTACATGCATTATATGGATGAATCATTGAGAAGGCAAATGGATCAATTCGACTTCAAATATTTCAAATTTATCATTTATGGTCAGCTACTAGTCACCACTGACAAAGGAAACATGAAAATAGATCATCAAAGACTATTGTGAAATCAAATTTCAATTAAATTAGATAAAATATACTTTGAAAAATATAGAAATATTTGTTAAAAATTTTTTTGCATTTAATTAACATGGGCTTTGCTACATTTGATTATTTAAAATTATTCTATGTGCCTCTACAATATGATTACTTTAGGTATTTCATCCATGCTAGATATGAGCCAAATAAAGAAATTGAAAAAATTTGAAAAATTGCAACTTTTTTCCTTTTCTTCTTTTTTGCATAAATAACGAATTAGTTTTCCTATCATTCATACTTTTTGTTTCATCAAATCTTTTTCATAAAGATTTGGGATATAAGAAAATTGTACAGTGCGACATCAGCGTGATGTAAATAAACATAGTGGTTTATCGTGTTTCGACTAGTTTTGTTGGCGGTGAGGTGGGCTCTGTTTGTGAGGGAAGGGGGAGTTGGAGATTGCTGGAGTTAAGAGCTGTGTGTTGTAAGATAGTGATTTTGTAACGAAGTGGTTGAGTTTAAGAGATGAAAAGTTGAAGTTAGCGAAGTATGGTATGCATAGCAAACAGTAATATTACTGATTGCGGCTAAAATTGTCGTACTATTTCAAAGGTTAGGATAATCTGACACAAACAGTAGACTATGATTTTATCAAAAATTATTTGAGAATAAAGCCTGAAAAGTTATTAATTTTACTAAAATCAATTAGTGACAAGTATAATAATGGCACATTCACTGATTTTATTAATATAGTATTTAAAGTACCATTTATGGTCATGTTAGTGTTGATGTCATCACTGATACTGCTAATCTTATAATGCTAATCATCACACATTTCTTAATAGTATTGCTTGGTTGTTAGTAGTAGTCGATTTTGTACTGATAATTTGTAGATGGCAATATCCAGTTTTCTTGGCTATTTTTTGTAGGTAAAATGTTTGGTTCAAAGCTTTCATTGTTTTGTTGGGGAATCACTGCAATCGAACAGCGTCGTAGTTTTGCGACCCTAAAGGATATTTCGATTCGGTTAAAATCTGTTCGAAATATCCAAAAAATCACAAAAAGTATGAAGATGGTATCTGCTGCGAAGTATAACAAAGCCGAACGTGAATTGCGGGTACTTTTTCCTTTTTTTTTTCCTTTTCTGATATCTTTTCTGATATCTTCTGATATCCTTGAAAAATCCTTGAAATACGATATATTTGCAGACATTTATGCTGATGTGTTCCAGGTATTTCATATATTACATATATTTCATAATTACCTGTATGATATGTTTCATGTAACATACGTCTTCATACCGTTTTTACAGTCAAGTGTTAATTAGACGTTCACTGGTTTCTTATATTTAGGGTGCTCGAGTGTTCGGCGTCGGTGCGTTGCAATTCTACAATAATATTGGTGCAACAGAATCAAAGGTTCCAGAAGGTGCTATAACTTCGGCAGAAAAAGAGAAACGTTTGCTAGTGTTGGTTACGTCAGATCGAGGACTTTGTGGCTCTGTGCATTCGGCTATTGCAAAGGTTACACTACTAGTAGTTTAAATGAATATTATATAGTAACGTTTGACAAACAAAATTATATTGTTATGTTCTAAATCATGTGTATTGGTTCATTGAAGCCTTATTACGATCTCAACGCGTATGTATATCGAGTTCGATAGAATGAAAAAACTGATTCAGTTTTGCTTTACAGGAAGCTAAGCGACTGCTGACAGAAAAGGCGTCAGAAGCGGATTACAAATTGATTCTTATTGGTGATAAAGCCAAGGCATCTATGCAGATTCTTCATGCAAATGATGTGCTGTTCTCATGTAATGAAATTGGCCGACTACCTCCAACTTTTGAAGATGCTTCAGTTATTGCAGCCAAAATTCTGTCATCGAATTTCAAATTCGATAAGGTAATTTGAATTTTCTCGACTTTCTGTACGAAAGTTTATATAAGTACTGTAAAAGTCCTACGTATGTATATAATTTTCATAATGTTGCGGAATCCTTAGTCAGTGGTAAATTCTTTCGATCAATTCTTTAGGTACGTTATGCCATAGAAAGTTACCGATTTTTTTTTCAAAAATAAATTTTCTTTTGGAAAATAAAGACCACGCCTCAATATTACTTCATTCATGACTTACTATTGTTAGTTCTTGACAATTCTTGTTACACATTTTTTGTTTTTACTCAGTGTCATTGTTATCATTACATCTTGCATTTTTATTCATGGTGAAATCGATGATACAGGAGAACTTTTCTAGAAAATTCTTATCGTTGCAGGGATTTATACTCTATAATAAATTCAGATCTGTCGTTTCATATAAAACATCTGTAATACCAATGTTTTCGTTGGATGCTATTGTGGTTCGTTTTTGAATATGTTTCTTGTTTTTACTTTTTTATTTGCGGATACTCACAACTCAATTGCTTATTTTTATTACACATTTTTGAACTTTTAGGTATGCTAATTTTATGGGATAACATTCCGAAAAATATTTTTATAGTTGAGTATATGAAAACACATGACGTCTTCTACCTTATATGTTCAAGGCTGTTTTCAGTTTATTTAGTCATACATTTCCAGCCTTCTAACTGATGTATAAGAAACCTATAAACGTTCACTTACAAAAAGAATTTGTAGTGGCGTAAAACGTTTCTTAACAGCTTTAGTTTTCTTATGAAAAATTTATCATACAGAAGCAACCAACAATGTCTGTGTACGACTCGATCGATGACAGCGTGCTAAACGATTATGCCAATTACTCGTTAGCTCAGCTCTTATATTACGCTTTGAAAGAATCTGCTGCATCTGAACAAAGTTCCCGAATGACTGCCATGGATTCAGCAAGTAAGAATGCTGGTAAGTTGGAATAAGCTTTTAACCTTTTCAAAGACACACTAAGAAATTTTTAAAAAAACAAATTAAAGTTTAAAGTGCAACCTCTACTTTTGTTTCTTCTAAACTTCGAGTTCTCGCTTTCTTAGATAGTAAAATTTGAGTGAGATTTTGTAGAATATTGTGTAATGGTGATCGTAAGAATATCGTTACATATAAGTTTTCGTTTTTTTAATTTCCATTATCAGTTCAACGTGCAATTTTATTTTAGTGACTTGTAGTTGCTTAAGGTTTGCAGATTATATAATTCAAAAAAGGGTATGTGGCTGATTAGTAAAACGAGATTGTACGTTAACAGCCTTCACAGAAAATTCGAAAGTACAGCTAATTAAACCTTTTTGAATTGAACCTTTAAATCTGTCTAATAAATATAATATTGTCATATTATATTAAACGCTGTTACTGTGTGAATGATATTTTGGGAAATGTAATCAAGTGAAAATTATAGGTGAAATGATTGATAAACTGACGATGTCCTTCAACCGGACACGACAATCGGTTATAACACGCGAATTAATCGAAATTATATCGGGAGCTGCATGCGTTTGAAGTCAATATATGTCTAATAGGGTTTATTTCCCAAGTTCGATAATGTCAATTATGAAGTTTGATATGCATATTTATGTTTGAATAGGATATTTTATAAAATTTTATTTTAATGTATTACTGGCAATTTTGCTGTGGCCTATTACACCTAATTTGTAATTTCTGCTATTATGGTCTGGAAATCACTAAACGTATATAATAGTTTCCGAGACATTTTGGTTCTAATATTGTTAAGAATGGGATTGGATGGATGATTAAATACTAACAGTCACGAGAATAGTAAAGAATACGATTAAAAATGTAATTTTCACATGAAAGAGTGATAATATCTGAACACTGGACCTAACAATTCCTTCCGAGCATTGCGTCCATATTGACAAAACTGTTAGCTTAATAAATATGATATATTGCAAAACCGATAGGGATTATGTTTATGCTTTGTAGAGTGGTGCGCATTCAGGTGGGAATTATGATTATCTGGAAATAGTATCAAAAATTTCACTGAATGCGCTTGATTCACGGTTTCCTACTTAAAGATACTGAGGAAAAATAATTTTGTTATAGCTACTTTTCGTTTTTTATTAAACGAGCAATAGGGTCGACTTAAGACATTATTATTTTGTCTGGACCATATTCGATGGATTTGTATTAACACTGGAATGGAAACGGCGACTAATAATCAGCCCGACTTTGATCGAAGCCATGTGACAGAAATGGAAGAGGCAGCAAATATAATTATGGTTTGTTCCTAATCTTGAAATTGATCTTGTCTGGAAGAAAAAGACGGTATATTCTTTTAATTGACATGTACAAGGTTTTGCTTCACGGTAAAATGACAGTCTGGAACGAAAATTATGTGATCACGTTCGCGTGGCCTTTACATAGCGTGTGTCTATCAAATTTGACTCACATATTGCAGATCAAGAGTTGCAGAATTTTAAATTAAAATTTCGTAGACAAATGATAATTATATCAGGTCTAATTTATTTTAAATTCTCATTGGATGTTTCAGGCATATAATTATTCCTTTTCATAAAATATGGCATATAATTTTTTACATACGGAATTTCATTGTCTTTTAATAGAATATGAGATATTAAAATTTTAAACGCAGAACTTTTCAGTCACCGAACATTTCGCGTGATGCTCAAAAAGCTGCCGAACAATTCTTCCTTAGTATTCGTAAGAGGAGGTTTTCTCCAGAATATTGTCGCCTAATCATTGGTAGCTAACCTACATTCTGCTGTTTTTTCTTTAATTTTTGACTTCTAATTATTTCAATAAATAGGATTTGGGGGGTCACATTTGTCTTAGTTCTTATCCCAAAGAATCACGTTTGTGGACTTATAACTTCTAACGTACTTTTGGACATGAAGCAGTCCTTTTCTTATAATCGGACTGTTACTTTATTTAGAAGCAACATCCAATGAATTTGTTATCTTCGAAATGGTTCAACTTATGGTTATGAATCTTTTCGAACAGTGGTCTATATTACAACCACAGATTTTTCGTCAATGTTTTGAATATCTGCTAGAAAACGCCGTTCGTAAATTTAGGTAAAAATTTCTTAAAAATTAGCCCTGTTATGCTTTCATTTCAGTAGGCTGGAGTTTTCAAACGTTATTTAAATTATTCCCAATCAACACATAAACATTGAAATATTTTTTTTATTTGAATACTTATTGAAGCGAAATTTTACTGTCTACAGGACCTCAAAACTGATTCGATCCGAGATGTTAAGAGCATGTGCGAAGTTGGTAAAGCGATCTATTTTTGATGGTAAAGCTTGTGATGCAGATACAGTGGATCAAACTGTCCATTTCCTGTTGACTAATGAAGATCCACAGCTTGTAAATTTGTTTATTCTTTTAGTTTAAATCAATTTGTTGTTTTCGATTGTGATGTTTTTGGTGTTGAATATATTTACTTTGGGGGTTTTCACATAAAGAAGGAAAAGGAATGAGCGTAATAGAGATGGGAAGTAATACATTTTTGATTTTTGAGGAAGATGCTGGAGTTATTGATTTATTTTGGAAATTCAGTTGAACTCAACTTAGGATGATATCGAATTAACAATTAGATGAAGTTCGAATAGCTTTTTAGTTTCCATTCCAGCAAGCTGTTGCATGTGAGTTTATCGAAGCAGTTGCCAGTGAATTTGCGACGTCATGGAGGATGTCTAATCTTGGCATCAGTTTTGATTTTCATGTCAGAGCTAGGCGTTCATTTGAGGTTTTGTTTCTCCTTATCAAAACAACTGTACTTTTGATTTCATTCATGTAAAACATGTTAAGTTTTAAAATTTGCTGGTCTTGTCAGAGCGATCAGAACTGTCAGTTTTTTTTAACATTTAATGCATGTGATATAACTCTTCTGGAACAGGGAACTGTTTAACTTAACTAATTGCTACATATATATTAATGTGTCATGTGCTTGTTATAGTGAGGGATGCCATGAAAGATAGTATCATTTAGTTATTTAATCGTGCGTTGTAAATACGATAAGAGATATAAATAAAGAACGTAGATAAAAAAATCAAAATAAGAATTTGGGTTAAGGAGTACGAAATTGTGAGATAGAAAATAGTAAGAAACCTATATAAGTTATATAAGTGGGTATAAATAGAAGCTAAGTTAATTTCATTGATTTGATACAGCTGGATTATTATCTTATGAATTCATAAATGATCAATAGATCATAAACATCAAATATTTCAGAATGGAGGTTTGCAACGACTCTTCGAAAAGTGTATACGTACCTTTTCGGAACTTCTATTTAATGCTGATCTCTCGTTACCATATTATGTACGTATCTCGTTTTTCTTTGGTTAGCTTCTATAAAACATAGATCATAGTAGCCAACAGAAATAGTCGAAACTGTTTCTGTTCGCTGTTCCTGACTAGAAATGGAAATGGTATCGAATGAACGATAGCGACTAACTTTAGAAAAGCACTAAAGTTAGTCGCTATCGTTCAGTCTTAAAATATTAGTCTTAAATTGTGAGTTGGACGACTTTTAACAGTTTTTAAGAGTTGTATGTGCCATTACTTTTTAATAATGGAATTTTTCATGTTTATAGTTTTATTTCTTTCATTTCTAAGTAACCAGAGCAAATAAGCCGACAAACCAGAGCACTTGAACCACTCTGCTAGATACTTGAGAGGTTTAAGGACTTTCAGGAATTAATTGTGAAGTACAAGAATCTGTGCTTTGAAATGAAATTCTTATAACCTTCGGCTTATTTAATTCTGTTTAGGTGAACGTATGTGAAAACTTTCTTCGGGTGGCTGATTTAGTTCTTTCCTGGAATTTCGAGATTCATCGTTTTCCGGTTCGAATCAGTTTTGCAAATGAAGGAGCACCAGCTGCAGCATTACGACCTCCTGAATCATGGAAAGCAATTTTTCAATCGGACGAATTTTTGCGCCTTTTCTTTGAGGTTTTGCGTATAATGTTATATGTTTTAAACGATAGCAAATATTTTTAGATGAAGGCGTACAAAGGTCTCCTCAACAGTATTCATAGAAGTGTATTTGTGAGAATGTGATATATTCTCAGCTTGATATTTTCGATATAGTCACTTTCTAATAAAAACACCATAGTTACTTCGTACTTCGTAGACAAGTCAGAAAGAGCGTCATACAGTTAACCATGGATAACGTTTCAGTTACACAAGCGAGTGCGTCACAATGAAACACTTTGTATACACTCTATGAATTGCCTTATTCAATTATCCTCACTGATGGGACCTGTTCTAACTGATGATGATTCATTAATTACCCAAAAATTGTCTGCATCCAGTACTTCAAGTTTTGTTAATGCTCATGATCGATATGTGTCAAATTTCATCAATGGTTTTGTGGACATTTTTGGAAGGTATTTCATATCGAAAATTATTCTTGCTAAATATTTTTTCTGCTTCTAAAAATTCATGAGTTATCATTAAGTAAACTATCATAACTTATTACCTCATGCTGAAGAAATATTCTAATTTTTGTAAGAAATAGAGGTTTATTTATTTCTACCATCTAAATTTGATTTACAAATTGGTCCTCGAGTGATATATATAAGCTTTACGTGTGTCTGATTTTACAAACTTTTAATTTTCAGCGGCCCGCTAGAAAGGGAGATACTTGGTTTTTGCATGATTGTACATAAGTTATTGACATATCATCGCATTATTTCTTTCCCTCGAGCCGAAATGTTTGTAACATTCTTAACCATTTTCGTGAAATGTGTTGAACATCTGACACCGATCGCTATGCAGAAAGCTTTGGTGAGATACATTTGATGAAAATGGAAGTCATTTATTTTGCAGTAAATTTGAAGTTCCTAGATTTTGCGATCTTTTCCATTTAAAGAAATCATTATTTTCGATTTTTTCAATTAGAATGTTTTATTTCTAACTATAGTCGATCATCTTAGTCACGTTTAATTATTATTTATCTTTAGACGATAAAACTAAACTGTGTAATAGTGTTTAATGAACCTGTATTTTCTATTTCTAAAGGAAGGAGACGATCACGTTCATCATGAAAGCTTACAAAGCTTGTACGATGGTTGGTGGGTGTTGCTTAGAAATTGGAGTATTATCAGAGATAATTGCCGTTATACTATTAATTTGGAAGATTCAACTATAACGATTATTTCGTCATTTATGAGAACCATTCTATCAGAACCGTACGGTTACCGCGTAAAGGTACAGGCTATTATTTGTGTCTTTTTCCGTTTTGGCATTGTCCTGCACACTTTTTGCATTACGTGTTTGGTCGAATTAGCCACAGCTGAATTGATATGATCTGATAGTAACATCAGGAGGTATTTGATGATGAATTATGTATTGGTTCAAAACTGTAAAATTTCACATTCCACCATGATTTTCATTTTCCCTTCTCTTAAATTCACATCGGTAATTGAAACACTAAGTAAATGAACTGTTGCTGAAAAAATGATATCAATATGAGCTTGCTGAAGTCAGATTTTGTTTTAATTGCTTTCCAGGTTCCAGTTCAAGAATGTGACGAAGAAGTTGATGATGATCGTGAAATATTCAAAGAATTGTTAAACTCCATCGGACGCTTTTCAGCCTTCTATCCCGCTCAAATGTTGCCGCGAATGTTTACGTAAGTTTATTTGTTTTTTTAACAGAAACTCCTAGACTTATGTAGTGGACTTAGTACTTACGCATTTTAGCGCTTGAGGAAATAGAGCACTTTAGTAGTGAAGGATATGAGTACTATAAAATGCAAAATGTCAAAGACAATCACTTTTTCTGGAAGACAAAATCTTGTTTATGTTAGCTTGCTTGCTTTTTATGTATGGTCTTTTTCCCAAACGAATTAATGTTTTTTGCAGACTTGTGTTTAGTAAAATGAAACAGTTTCTGTCCTACATCGAAACAGGTGCAAACGATGAAACATTGAACACGTGGCGAGAAGATATGCACTGGACTTTACTGTTAACTGGTGAGCTTATTGGTCCTTATTTGAAAAGTTGTCTAGTAAGTTCTCTGTTTTTTAAATTTCGAAAAGTTCACTCTCTCTTCGTTAATTGTCTAGTAAAAATCATTGAAGTTATATGGTTTGTGTAAGTTAAAGAGAATAATCAGAGACTGACGTTATAAACGCAGTTACAGCAAGTTATTAAATGAAGGTGAAGATCAAATTAAATTTATATTCTTCTTTCAGAGATAATACAAAATTAGACAAGTTTTAATGTATTAAGTATTGATCTTCGGAGTAGTACTTACAAGAATAAAAGCGAAGAAAATCGAAGTCTTTCAGGTTTTATACTAACAACGAGTGATGACGATGGTGTTTCACACTTACAAAGTGATATCTTGGATTATTACGAAAATACATTATATGGTAGTGAAGTTTTAGATGCCGATTCTTCTGTAGCATATATCAAAACTTGCATTGATTTACCAAATACAGTCACTGATCCTGCAGGAGTGGATCCTCTAATAAAGTAAGTATTACTGTAAATACTGAAATACGCAAAATGTAAGTTTCACGAAAACAGTTCATTAATTGTTGGGATTGAATATCGATTGGTTAAGTTTTATGATTAACATATTTACAGAATGATTCCTAAAAAGTATTTATTCATTTATGAGGTTAAAGATCTCTAATGACCTACTGAACGTTTCAGTCATGCTATGAATTAATACTGGATGATATATAACAATAATAGATCTCGCTCTCTTATAAATATTTGTTAAATTGTTTTCTTTCAGTTGTAGCAATAACAGTTAAATTGGAGTTGCTTTCAGAATACTAGGTGCAGTTTTGGCTTGGTGTTCTATCGAGCATCAACTTTTGGTGGATCGTGGTGCAGAAGCAATAAGCCCGGAACTAACACGTTCGTCATTGTGGTGCATGGGACGTTTGATATGCGCTGTGGGTTTTCATGTTATGAATCCTGAGGACAGTGAGCGACTAGCAGTTGTTATAGGAAGTATTTTGCAAACTGTGGTCGATTTGGCATTGCAGAAATGTTTCAGCGTATTAAATAATCTGTCAGGGGAATGCAAGTTTGTTTCCTTTTCTTTTTTTGCTTTTAATAAGATCAGTTAGCTGCAGTATAATAACGCGATATAAAAAAATATTACCGGTTATTTAGTGTTGACATCTAACA
Organism: Litomosoides brasiliensis; assembly: GCA_013365375.1. Lineage (NCBI taxonomy): Eukaryota > Metazoa > Nematoda > Chromadorea > Rhabditida > Onchocercidae > Litomosoides > Litomosoides brasiliensis. The sequence goes on along the minus strand of JABVXW010000045.1, from coordinate 148,730 downwards.
TGATTCATTTTGAGGAGGTTCAAAGAAATTTAAATTCTTGAAGCTATTTGTTTTTTAAGTCTGGAATCAGTTATCCACAGTTTAATCAAAAATGAGTCAAACGAAGCAATTTCATGCATAATTACTCTACTGCCAAAAATCTCGCATTGTTAATGATTGCCTGGTTTATGTATGCTTTGGTTTCTTCATATTACACAATTTATTCAATTATAGGCTCTGTGTGGATGCTGTGGAAGTGTTTATTGGTTTGGTAAATTCCAACTGTAATGAAATAGCAAAAAGTCCTTTTCTTTTTCCATGTCTTTCAACAGTGCAAATTGAACGATTGCCGACTCGTCACTCCTTTGTGAAAATGTTAGTTCAGCTTGGTAGCGTGGTCGACAATGAAAATATAAAGAAAATTTTATATGAAATGGTTAGTTTAATAAATCTGTTTTGCTACCTTTCATACATCATGAAGTTATTTGACTAGAATTACAAATACAGTGGTATTTATACGCAAGGTATTTTACCGTATATTTTGGTTCATTTCCTACATTAGCATCGTTTGTTTGGTTTTTTACAGCTAACTTGTGTTGTTGAATCGTTTTGGCGTTTTTTGTAACAGATAATTTCACTGCTGCTTGACGTTGTAAATACTTAATGCGAATTCAGATTAAGATCATTTCATTGAATTTTGTTCAAGCTACAAAAATTGTCTATAACACATGTAAAATGGATATAAAAGATTTAGAAATTGTTTCAATATCGGAAAATTCCTTTGTTTTTTTATTAGAAGAAAGAATTGAATTAATATTGAAGTATCACTTTTTTCCCGATAAAATTCTAAAAAAAATAGTTATGAGGATAACCGTTTCGGTTACTTTATTGTGGTTGTATTGCAGGTTTTGGAACCACTTCGTGAAAAGTTTATGTTCTTGTCCAAGGAACAAACAAGCTTAGAAACGGATCTTGTTGACTTAATGGATTGTTTTGGTGGTCTGGCTGAAGCTGCTCATAGTTATAACACTCATTTCTTATTTGGTAAATTAAGATTTAAATTTAAGCACTTGTATGTATTCAATAAATTCCCAAAAATCAGATAATTTTTAATTGACGAGGTTTGTTTATAACAGTCTGAAGTGCCTATTTTTCAGAATACATATCACCAATTCTGACATGTGCAATTGGTTTGTTATTATCACACAACGAGTCTCAGCTTATCACCAATGCAGTTCTGGATTTATTCAAGGATGTCACAAAACGAATGGGTGTCCACAGTGAGAATCATAACGATATGAATTTCCTCTATGAAGTATAGTTGCGAATTTTCATGTAATGGTGTTTCCTCAACTAGGGCAGTAAGTGTGACGATAATGAAAATGGGGAGGAATTACAACTGTATGCTTGCTTTGTGAAGGAAATTTATGCTATATGATAGCGATCTGATCGTTGGTTAAAGTTTTAGCAGATTGAATTTTAAGGTTTTACCATGCTGTCACGTTTCACAGTCTCCTTAGTTTGCTTAGAGCTTCAGAACTCTATATATAATCAAATGTTTGCATAACCATTACTACTCTACTCCAAAGATCTTATATTATGAAAAATTTAATTTTTATAGGCATTGCTAGAACTTATTAGAGTTTATCGTAATGGTCAATTTACGCGGTATAAAGTGATTGATGTTGACGTGGAAGAGAAGGCATCCGATCTGATCATATTGCTGGATATTCTTGCCAATGTTTTAAGCAAGGATATCCTATCTATTAGTCCTTCATCTTCATCGGGTTGGTTCTTTTTCCTCTTATTTAAATTTTATAACAAATTGTTCGTATTTTCTTTGATTTATTCTTTAACTTTTGTCTAGTCTAAGTGGAGTTTAGTACAAAAAAGTAACTAACTCCTCCTTTAATTATTTTGTCCGAATTGATTTGTTCTTAATAATTTTATTGACAACTCTGTATTGTCATTGCGGTGATTCAGATACAACGGAGTTTTCAAAAAGTGGCGGTCGAGTTGCATTGATTGCCTTAGAGATGTTGCTGCCCGTAATGGAAGATGACTTGCTCAAATTACCTTCACTGTGCCGAAAGTAAGTTTAAAATTTTGTTTAAAAATTTTTTTAGTACAAAAAACATAGGAGACTAGATAATAGCTATAAAAACTAGAGATTGTAATCTACTCTTAATAAGAAAATTTTTGTGTTTTGATAGCAGGTATTCATTTCAGATTTTATCGCTTCATCTTGTATTTTGCTGAAATGACACCACAGTCTCTTGAAAGTTTGCCGGAGGTATCGTTTATATCAATTATTGAATGCCTTCGCCATGGCTTGAAATCAGATTTCGGCGTGGAGGTAACAAATACACCTTATTTTTTTTACTCATAGAAAACTTACGCGAAAAAGAATTGATGCAAACGAATTTTATAAACTGCACCTTCTTAAGAGGCAAAATTCGGGAATGTTTTGTTAACAACACTAAGTAAATATGGCCATGCATTACTTTATGAACATAAAAACATTCAAAAGATCATGTTGAAGTACAAGATCACAAAAATTGAGGTTTTTAATTACATTAATTTTACTTTTAGTTTTAGCGTTTCATCCTGCTTCCTTTATCTAATGACACATTAGCACACTTACGGCTAATTGTTCTAATACTTTTATTGCCATTGCCTCTTTTTGAACTAAATGAAATTGTTTATTGTGACATATTTTCATAAATTTCAGATTTCGTTGGTTTCTGCTGAAACAGTAACCGAGGTGGCCTCATATTTTGCTCGACGTACACCGAGGAATGATGCTGCTATTGCACGCCTTGCTGTTCTTATTGAAGTAAGTTTCATGTTTTTACATGTTTTGCACAAGCGAACTATTAATATGCTCTATCCTGTATATGTTTACATTAAATATTTGTAGTTTCAGTTAATTTGATTTTTTGTCAAATATTTTTTATATTGAGCTGATTACAGGACTTCTATATCAATTTTTCTTAGTTTCTTTTACTCACAGAAATTGAGGAACGGCCTTAATTAGAAGTGAGTTTCCAATACATTTTCTTGATTTTCAAAAAATCGAAATTATTAAAATTTTTTGTTTAGCACGATTATTCAGACTCCTAGACATGCTTTATTTTTGCCACGTTATTCATCTGTTTAATAAATATTAAAAAGTAATTTAATTTCCAGCCAACATTTTGTATGTGTCTGTCTTGTTCCTGGCAAGCGGATTTGCAAAATGCCTCTTCAGCGGCGCTCTTTTCCTTGATTTGTTGCAATCAGGTATGCCTTATTGTTTTCAGTCTCTTTCCAAGATTTTCCATGCATCCAGAAATTTGCACTGGGAAATATGAAGTATAAATGGGAATATTCTGATCTATTACGCTTAACTGTCGATATTATAAACCTATCGAACTTTTTGACGAAGCCTTTACCTCAATTTTTAATCAGTTTTTAAATTTCGGGCACATAAGTTTCTTGGATTCATCGTCCTCTCTTAGCTTAAGCCCGTTCTTTTTGATTACTGCAAAATTTCAGCATGAATGTTTTATCGTACAAAATTATCGTGTCTTCAGTAATTCTTAAATAATTATTTCGACTTTGCACATTAACTTGAATTTGAAAGATATCACCAACATTGCTGAATTTAAATCAAATTTCAGGTTGGTTTCGAAGAATACGTTAAGCAGTTGCTTTCTCGTACTGAAAATCGCCCTTATTATTCGCCGCTGCAGTTAGCATTTCAAGCTTTGTTACCAGCTGATACACACCTTAATTTAGGTCGACGTGAGAAACGTGATTTTTGTGATCGCTTAGAGAAATTCTTGAATCAGTCGCAGGGTTTGCTTATTATTGAATAAAAATTAAAAGTAATAAATTTTTTTTAATGCAGCTGTTCTGACATGTGCGCTACATGGAAGTTGTGGTGATTTTATTGTGTACAAACCTCGCTTCTGTATGGAAAGCTTTTGTGCTGTTTGAACTATCTACTCTTTAGTTTTTTATGTCGGTGTACCAAAGTGAAAACAACGAAATTTTTAGTGTGTGAGAATATAGCTTGATATTTGTTGATGTTATATTAAATGAATGATGTTTGATAAATTTTTGCTCTATTGAAAGGAAGTTGGCACTGAAAATCGACGATTTTAAGGCTTACAATAAAAAACGAGGGAACAAAGGAAAAAAATTCTCAACAGGCTTAGGCAATCATTTAAATAATTTAATGTTGCTTTGATAATGACAATTTAGGCGTGTGGTATGACTCAAACGTAATGTTGATGATATTGATGAGAAATTTTGCTCCATGCATTAAATTTTAACGTACCTTAAGTGTTCAGGTTTTGAAACATTGAAAAACATTGCTGCATAAGCCAATCTTACATGTGCTGTGAATTTTTGGTAACTGATTTTAATGTACCCATGCAACTACACTATTCATAATTACTATATATAGTGGAGGATTAGAGTTATCTAAGAATTATATTTGTAAAAGTGACGTAGCACTACTAATCGGAAGCATTTCTGCATTTCAGTGTAACAGATGGAAAGAGTCATTTTATTTGCACGATTTTACTCAGTAAATGCGACCAATGATTTTCTTCAGAAAGCCCACCGAACTCGTTTTTAACTATCGTAGACTTTTTTTTTGCTTTTGTTGAATTTTGATTACTATTACAATCTTTGGTATGTAATGTGTAGCACTCAATGCTTGTTGTTCAAACGTCATCTTCCATCATTCATAGGAATATTTTAAATTGCATTATAATTGATTTGAGATCGGATCAAATATTCTGGAATAAAGTTGAGCAAAAATTTTTTTAGATCAACTTTCCCTGCATAATTTTGAGCAAACGTATTTTCGGATCAAATTATAATTGAGTTAAAATCATATCAATTATCATGATCTATAATTGAGATATGTGATAAGCGCCAAATAATAACTTACTATTTCATTCTGCGACAATCAGCTTTCCTGTGAAGTCATCCGATCCATTTGGGAATCAAACTTCTCTACGGCGTTTCACCCATTTCTTTGAACAAATGCTTATTGTTGGATTTTAATATTATCGGAATTTAAATATGCCAAATACAAAAAAGAAAAAAAAAGTGACAACTAATAAAAACGATGAAAATCATATTGCGAAGATGGAAAGAATGGCTGAGATTGCTGTGGTCTGCTCATTTACATCTTTTGTAGATTTTGATATCAATTAATTAATTAATTCATCGCTGATATAATTTAACTAATTGCTTAATGAGTCTAGCAAAAATGCACTAAATTTGATGAAATAACATCATAGCTTCTTCAAAATTTGGAAAAAAGGTGTGAATTTTATCCTGACAAAAAATGAAGCTTAAAAAAGGAATTATAATTAAATTCAGGAAAATTTAAATATTCATTTGAATAGAATTTTTAGGCAATATCGGGAAAACCATCACCCTCGGAAATTGCTGCGATGTTGTACTTTCGTGATTTAAAGGAACGGCTAACACTGGAACAGTGCCGTACAGTTATGGGTTAGTTCTTTTATAGCTTTGAATGATAACGAATTAATTCAATTTTGGTTAATAATTAGATGAGAAAAATGGAATTATTATTTCTCATTTTCTTTCCTCACTTAGAACGTGCAAAATGGATAATATTTTTTGCGACATATTTATTTTACCAAAATTATTTCACTGCAAATTAATATTTTCCAAAATTTATTTTAAAATTTAACTTCCATTTAAGACTTTTAAAACCCCTCCTTCTTTACTTTTCACTCTCTTCAGATGAAACTTCTAATGAATTTCTTCTGTGTGCAATGACTGAAAATGCTCTTTTAATGCTTCTCAGGAGGTGGACAACTCTAGAGCCTTCAATAAAGAAGGATTTCTTTGAATACTTCTTCGCATGTGTTTTGTTGAAGTACAGGTATAGTAATATAATTTTCCTACCAAAAGGTAACAGAAAGAGAATTAATCAAAGTGATTGAGCTAAATTAGCATGTGCTATGATTAGCAACAAACAGAAAAGAAGTACCGCATATTTAAGTCTTCCAAAAAATTTTTTTATAGCTTTTTATTGAATTCTCCAATAGTTTTCGTACTTTTGATTAGAAGCTAATGAGTGCTTAAGCGTCTGAGATGTCGGTTCTTTTGATTGATTGGATTGTGATGATCGTTTGTATAAATGATGATGGATAGTATTAGTTAGATCACGTGTACATACGCATATATATTTTCAATTTTAATAGAAATATGGCGGGTGTCCGGAGAGAAATGATAACTGCGTGCTGTAAATTAATTAAGCGATCTGTTTTTGACGGTCATGCGTGTACTTTCGATTTATTGGCAACAAAATTTTATGTGATGCTAACAGACGCAAATGTGGAAATTGTAATTCTTTCTTTTTCATTTCCACAAAAGGGGCTTTTGAAGTCTTGTTTTTTTATTGATTGAATAGATTAATTAATTAATTATTATCAGTGATGGTATGACTCAGTGAATTGATTGATAGCATATTTATAAAAGGTATGCTTGCAGAAAGTGATTTTCATCTGATGATAATCGTGAAATTAGCATGACAATAATTGAAAAATAATATGAGTTAGTTAAGCTTAACTTTAAAGTTTACGACCATAAAGGCCTAGTTTTTTTGTAAGTAAAGCTAAATAGACAGTCTAAGTAATATAAGACTTGCTTAGGGTGTATTTTTTCTAATTTACTATAAGAGAAGGTGGATTTTTATACAAATTTAGCATCAAGTGATGTATGAGTTCTTTTTGAAAATTTTGGATGAATTCGATACGTACTGGAGAATAACCGGTCTTGGCATCTCATATGATTTCCAGTACAAAGCAAAGATTTCCTTTGAGGTATTGGCATTTTGCTTTTTGTAAAAGACTTTAATAAATTTTAATATTCTTATAACTAATGTTGGATTTAGTATTTTTCCCAAAAGGAATAATGAGAAAGTGAAATCATTCTAATACAATTCTATTGTTGTTCGATAATAAGTTAATATAATTTTCTTATTTAAGTAAAGTATTTTGTATTGAAATACTTACGTGCGTGAATATATTAAGTGTTTCATTGTAAATAAAATGAAATTAATAAATGTAATAGAGCACGGATTGATAAATTTATTAGCAAATAATAGCGATATAAACGTGGTGATTAAAATAAATATTTGTTAATTAATTTGAAATTAAATTTGAGCTCATTTTTAGAACGATGGTTTGCCACAAATATTTCGCAAATGTATGCATATTGTTCCTCGATATTGCATCCTTCTTAGCAGCTTCAAGGAACCAGCTCACGTATGCCTTTTTTTTCTCCTTTTAATTAATTTGGAACGTAACAATATTTACCTGGCAGTTAATTGTGATTACATAAAAATTCATGTAAAGCTTTGAAAAGAATGCTTTAAAAGAAGTGTTTGGTGAAAAGCTAAGTTAGCAGTTAAAATTAATGAAATTACTCATTCATCCACTGATCACTTCTAATAATTTACTACTTAGTTTCTGTATTTTTTCTTCATTTTTTTTAAAACTTTTCCTTGAAATTAACTTTTCCTTGAAATTACGTTTATCCATCTTCTTTTGGTTCCTTTTTTCTGTAGCACACATTTAGCGATAATTTCAGGTAAGTATGACGGAACACTTCCTACGAATGTCAAATATTGTCTTTGGACGAAATTATGGAATTCATCATTTTCCAAGAAAAAAAGATATGTCAGTGGAGGGACCGCCAAAAACGTGGAGGTCGATATTCTTGTGGAGTGAATTCTTGCAGCTTTTCTTTAGTGTTTGTTAATTTAGTTCATTTCATTTATTTCTTTCGATAACAAATTATTGAATTACCAACAGTAACAGGTAATTAATTTATTTTTCATTCAAAACAAATTTAAAATCCTTACAATGAAGTATTATTTGAATTTTCGAAATGAGTGAAAATGTTAGCAAAAATTATTATCTATTAATTGGATAAAATTTCAAGAACTGATTATGTCACTGTTGTTCAACAACTCTGAAATCATTTACCTGTGAATAGTCCGACGGTATTAGCTATTAAAAATATTTCAGTTAACTGTTAAGTAGTAATGTATGGCAGTGGGATTTGCAACAATTTTAAAATTACATAAATAATTATCAATTTATTGTATTTTCAGTTACACAGATTCCTTCGTAGAAATGATGTTGTCGGGGTACTTGCATCAGGTTGCATTACTCAATTGACGTCAATGAGTGAGGTTGTCCTACCTGATGCATCAGGAGATGCGGAACCTGAAGTGATATCCCTTCCGGGTGTTTACCATACCACACCCTACGACAGATATACATCGGATCTTCTTTCACTTTTCATTTGGACATTCAACACGTTATTTTCCTTTCATTTATATGATATTCGATATCAATTTTAAGTTGACGATTATTTAACCGAAAAAACAGCATACAAAGATGTACAAATCTCTATTATTTTCGTTTTCAAATGTTCGGAAGGAAGTTCGGTTAATTTGAGGATAAGGCATGAATTAATTGATTAAGTTCAATTTGAAAAATTTTAAATATTATGAATTTTAGCCAAGCTGTAATGCCGGACGTATACGCTTACTGTTTAATGATTAGTAATATATTGGCGAATCATCCGATTGATTCACTTGCACGGGCGGAAGCATCATTTACCACTTTCATATCATTCATTCCGTTACTTACCGAATCGTTCACGCTAAAACTGTCCTATATGGCACGTTTCTTATTCTTCCTTGTGAGAATTTAAATATTGCAATGAATTCTTAATTTTTCCTCCTTTCTCCAATTTTACGTGAATGAATATATAAGTAAATAAATTATGGAAATGTTAGAATTTCTTTTTAGAAAAGTTAGAAAGTGCACAACTGTTGAACGTGAAATACGTTGCGTAAAACATACATTAATTTATAATTTAATTGATACGTAATCTGTCATAAATTTTACATACTAATTACAATTCTTACTTAATTTGACCAATTAAACAGTGAAGTTTACTTAATTTACTCTAACCAATCAATCAATCAAGTAAATAAGTAACAGGTTTACTTACCAGTCAGTTCAAGGATGACAAGCAGTTAAACATTCATTTGTTTTCCCTGCTAATTTCAGCATTGTTTCAGAGTGAAAAAAGTGAAAATGAGGATGGGAAAAAGGATGACAAAGAGGACAATAGTGAGAAATTAAAAAAAGGTCAGACGACCTTAAAATGGGCGTGTATTAGTGCCATACAGCACCTCTTCAAAGGATGGTTAATCGTTTTGCAAAATATAGAATTTATTGTCGAAATGAATTATGCAGTTAATTTTGCTCAAATAACAACCGTAATGATTTCTTCATTTATGCAAATGATATTTTCCGTTCCATTTGGTGATCGTGAAGAGGTAGGTGTGTTTGCCTCGTTCCATTTCACATATTTACTTGTTTTTCAATTTTTTTAGTTGACATTTAATTTGCAATAATAATTAGTTAACTATTGAATATTTCTTTATTCTACCGCTGTTATAATTGGAATTTTAATTAATTAGTTTTCAGGTTTCAGTACCTTTGCCTGATCGTAAAATTTTCAAAGAAATATTAACGAAAATTGGAACATTTTCATCGTATTTTTTAGACGAAATGTTATCAAAGATGTATACGTACGTTTAACAAACATTTCAATTATTAATTAATTTTGTTAAAATTTGCGATTGTAATTGGAAGTTAATTGGTAATCTTTGTAGAATACTTGCTGAAACAATGGAAGAATTTTTGTCAACGTTGGAAACAGGGATTAGTACAGAAGATTTGGAAAATTTTCGAGAAAACATGCATTGGACTTTACTTATTATTGGTAAATCCAGTGTTTTTAAGTAACAATTTGAAATGAAATTAAGTTTAAATTATTAAAGTTGAAGATGAAATTAATTTTATTTAAAATTAAACTGTAAGTAAACATGTTACTAACCTTTTCCTTTGTTTTTCAAAGAAGATTCATTTAGTTTCTTTATTCAGTTAAAATATGTTGTAAATGAGTAATTAATTCCAATTTTTTCCAGGTCACGTATTAGTAGAGGAAGATGAAGAACGGAACTTGGTATGGCAGAAGAAATTATTAGTTTATTATGAGGATGTTATAGTGGGAAAGATGTCGATGAATGTCGATAAATATCCAGCATTTATAGAAGCTTGCATTAACACACCTCAACTATTAACCGATCCGCCAGAAATCGATATTGTGCTGAAGTTGGTACCACAAATAGACAATTCTGGAATATGCTAAACAAGTCAACAAAATCTTATAATTAATTGTTAACACAAATCATTGATAGATTTGATAACGTTTAACTGATGGTAGCATGGAAATTTTGCATTCTCAGTTATACATATTTTCAGGAATAATGAATTCTTACATTAATTGTTCCAGAAATTATGAATTTTAATTTATAATTAATTTTGTTTTCTTTTGAAAAAATTTTCAAAGAATATCTTTCTTTTGCAATATAGGAGGAAAGGTAATTACAGAATTATTGGTACAGTATTTGCTTGGTGCTCCATTGAGGATCGGTTGCTAAAAGATCATGGCGCAACAGCGATCAATGTTGAATTATGTGGTACATCGTTGTGGTGCGCAAGACGATTACTTTCAGCGATTGGTTTACATATTCAAAAGTCAACAGAAAAAAATCGATTAGCTGAAATATCAGAAAATATCACTCAAATATTAGTTGATTTTGCTTTGCAGAAATCATTCCGAGTATTTGAAATTATACCAAGTGAGAGAAAGTTAGTGATTCCTCTTCCTCATCTTCCTTATTATAATTTATAATAAGTTAGTAATGACAGTTCATCCATCCTTTGTCAATACGAGCAATGCCTGACAAATAATTCATGCAAAGTATTTAATTATCTGATAAGGAACACTTTGTAACAGAAAATATTTTAAATTAAATCACTTTCTGTTATAAAGTGTCCCTTATCGGATAATTAAATACTAATACAATAATTAAATACACAGATAATTAAATAATTAAATACGCAGATCCGAATTATTGACAAAGAATGGATGAACTGTCATTATGCAGTATTTTTGGAAATGTAATGAAGTTCATTAACAGTTAGTATCTTCGTGAATTGCGTTATCATTGAGAATGTTGTCATACGTAAGTGTAATAAGTGGATGATAACCGAATGATACGATCAATAGCCATTGATAACAAATTACAAAAATAGAAAAAGACATAAGCGAGGAGCTAAAGTAGAAATACAGTAGCAAGCAACGTAATAATATAATTTAAAATATCATAATGATAAAATGCTTGTTAATATAATTGAAATTATAGGACATGTATAGATGCTGTTGACTTACTCACTACTTTGGCAAGTACATTGTACCGTGAAACATCGAAGAGTATTTTTTTATTTTCATATTTATCATCGATCAAAATTGATGAATTATTAGTTCGCTCATTACTGATAAGAGCATTAGTACAAGTTGGCAGTATAATTGATGATGAAGTGAAGCAGAAATCATTATTTGAAATGGTTAGTTTAAATAGTAATGATAATAATAGTAAGAAATCAGTAAATTAATCAATCAATCAATCAATAATCAGTCGATATTGCTTATAAAGATATTTAGCGAAGATATTTTCATAATTTCTTTTCATTTTTATAGATTTTAGTACCTCTAAGGACTAAGTTCATAGCAGTGTGTGAGAATTCGTTAGAGACAGATGATAAACTTGATGATCTGTTGGATTGCTTTTGTGCTGTAATTCATGGCACTCAGAAATGTACCGCAGCATTTTTATTCGGTTAATTTCAATTATAATTAATTACAATTGAGATTTTTCATCCTAAAAAAAACTTTGAATTTTCAGGAGAGAATTAGGAATGGAATAAGTAAATTAAAAATTACGTATAAATTTTGTGATTATAGGCGTATGAATTGTTGAAAATTTAAATGTTAAATGATTGTTCGTTTAAGAGATTGGAATTTTTTCAGATTATCTAAAACCAACTTTAAAATATTCTGTTTCGCTATTATCACATTACAAAGACTCAGCAGATATGGTCAATGCTGTGCTTCAATTTTTTCAATGTTTAACAAGACGAATGGATATGTTTTGTGATAATCATGAGAATATGTCACTCCTTTATGATGTAAGCTGATCTGATCTACCTCATTTACTTCACCTCCTTCCTTATTGAAATGATGGATAGTTGGAAAATCATGAAGTCATCGAATCAACCATGCTATTTATTGATCGCACACAATTAATTGCTTTTAATCTTTTCAATACTTAACAAATCTTTTCCATACTTTTGTGAAAAGCAATGAATAGTGTAGTTGAGTAGCACCTTTGTAAGGTGTGCATTTAGACAAATTTGGATGAATAAAATTGAAAATTTTAAAGGTACTGTTGTCTGTTGTTCAAAGCTACGAAAGCGAGCATAAAGAACGTTACAAAAATTTGGATGATAAAACGAAGGCATCAGAGTTGATACTTTTGTTTGAAATTCTTGTAAATACTTTGGATAAAAAAGCTCGACCGGTCAATTTGTCAACTGGTTTGTCATTTTCTCTAATTCTGTTATTTAAAATTTTTATTGAAAAAAAAAATTTGATGGTTTTTTTTTGTCAATTGACAGAATTTAGTTTGGATAGCCTAAAATTATTCAAAAAAAAATATGTTCATATTAACGAGGAAAAGAAAATGATTTTAGCAGGAGGTTAGCTTGTTGTAGTACTTGCTGCAGTAAATAACGGTAGGATGATTATCGTTACAGTAATTTTTTTTCAGGTGAGGTAGAGTTTGTTGGAGATCGCGTATATATTACTGCAACATTGTGGAATATAGTAATATATATATTGGAACCAGAATTTTTCAAAGTACCTTTATTACGTAAAAGGCAAATTTCGAGAATTTTCATACGAATTTCTTCTCGATAATTTTTTAAAATTTTCTATTAATTTTCTTACAAATTTCAATTTAATGGAAATATCCTACCGCTCCCTTCTCCCCCCCCCCCCAAGAAAAAAAAAAAGAAAGAAATCTTACATGTTCATTATTTTCAAATTTTATTAACTAAGCAATTTATCCTTGTAAATAGTTCTAGTTGGCTTATATACCATCTAATCATTCATTTTAATTATATATCATATTTCTAAGAGCATAATTAAAATAACTAACTGATGGAATAGTAATCTAATAAATGTTTAATTGACTTATCATCAATTTCAGCTTTTATCGGTTTCTCAGATATTCAGCTGAAATGGTACCTGAATGTATTGCAACACTTTTACCGGAACATTTCACGATAATTGTAGATTATCTTAAGAAGGGTTTACAACCAGAGTGTGAGAAAGATGATTTACTGTGTAATCTGAAGGATCGTTTCGAAAAAGAGGTCCTCTCTACTACCGTTCTCTTTTTCTTTTAAAGTTATTTCAATCCTTAACGTTCACTTATTTTATAAAATTAAAATATAATTCATATAGTACAGTACAAAAAAGGAACTTCCATGCTAAAACGTTATTAAGCGATCCATTAAAAATCTTATTTTATAGTAGCAAATTTCAAGAAGTATTAAGTGCTAGATTTTTGATTGTACATTTCACGAAATCCAATTTCAGATTTCAATTAATTCAGCAATTGCAATCGCTCATTTGGGTTCATTTTTTACCAAGCATACAAAAGATGATTTAGCAATCAGAATTTTTTCTTTTCTTATTGAAGTAAAAATTTTTTCTTTTTCTTTCTGAGCTCTGATTTTAAAAGACATAGGGTGAAGTTAAATAATTTAAACTATTACTGTGTATTATTAATGATGTAAGGTCGTAGGGAGAATTATTTATCCGACAAATTTCGCTTAGTAAAAAGGAAATCGTATCAACTGACATTTGTGTGAAACAATACAGTTCCTTCATTTTTTTTCACTAAATCAAAGAATCAGTTTGCATCAGCCAATTAACAAGCAGAGAAGTACTTGTAATAACGAAGTGATCGCTTGCAACTTTTCATATGATATTAGCAGTCTTATCAAAAACATTTTAACTTCAAAGTTATAAACGAATCATTCATTATCAATTCTGCTATGTATTAATTGCTCATAATTATTTCTCATTCTTATATGGTTAATTATATGAAGAGAATTCCAATGATTTACATACAAATGAATAATTCGAATGAATTTTGTAGCCTACGTTTTCAATATGCCTAAATGCCCTGTGGCAAGAGAACGAGCTAAGTTCAGCTACATCAGAAGCTCTATACTCATTATTGCGTTGCAACGAGGTATATAGTCTGCTTATATAATAATAGGCAAATTTCAAATAAGTAATGAAGATAATTTATGGTAGCATTGAATATCACCAATTCATTCATTAACTTCTAACAAACAGTTGAGATGCAAATATATTTGGATTCATTTAATTGATTTGAATTTAGTCCACTGTAAACAAAGCTGCATTTTTCAAAAAATACTTGTAAAAAATCTTGGCTGTGTTTTCACTTTGAAAAAGGACCCTTTTTGTTAGATGCATCTAGCAACTCGTGCTCAAATGATATTTAATGGCTATTAATTTTTAGGATGGCTGCAAGAGGCTTGTCAAAACTTTATTATCCCGTGAAGTAAACAGTTCAAACCGGTCGACTCTACGAATCGCTTTTCGGACATTAATGTCCCTTACTCCAGGAAAACGTTCCGAAAAATATGAAAAACGCGAATTTTATGATCGTTTGAAGCAGTTCTTGATCAAAGTAGAGGGTCTTCTTGTTGTTGAATGAATAAAAATATTTGGGTGGAGCGAGCTTCTCTGATGTTATCAAATAACTTTTCCATATTTTTTTACTGATAAATGACTCTGTAGTGCTGAAACACTGCGATGAATATTCATGAGGCGGCTTGATTGGGTGACAAAAAAAGATTTAAGATGCAACAGCTCAACTTCGCAGGAAGGCATTACAGGAAAATGTAATCGCAGAAATTGAAAACGAATTCGTAGTGAGGCATATACTTTATTTTGTATATGCAGTGAATCAAAGAAAAAAGGAACTGTAGAAAACAAGTGAGAGGGACGACTATGTGACAGTACAAGCAAGCTGCGGGATGGACAGAAGACCTCAGCACATCACCAGATTTCTGCTTTGGATGAAAAAACTGGTCGATCTACGGGCCATAGTAATAATAGAAATAATAAGACAGATGAATGGTTTAAATTGATAATGCAGAAAAATAACTGATAAAATACTCCCACTTCATTTCAGACACTCACAATTCAAGCATTTTGGATTCCTTTTAACAGTGAGAAACTTCCTGTCGTGATGAGAAGAAAATGAATAATTGTAAGACAGTGTCGTGAAGGCTACTTCACTAACCTTGTAAAAAGATTCGATGTAGAAGATGCTTTGAGTATGACACCAATAATAGCAAGCGACAAACATCGAATTCATCTCAGCTTAATTGGAACATTAAGCCGAGACAATGGGAGAATAAATGTGTTTTTCACTACCGGGTTGATAGTTATAGTTTTAATGGACTAACAATTCCTTTTACTTTCAAATAAATCCATCCGTAATTTTACCCATTTCCCGTTTTTTCCGTTTATTCATCAAACTTAATATCAGTAATTCGGTACCAAATTCCAAGAAATTTTTCGGAATACAAAAGCGTCTAGATAAGACCGTTATACAATGCTGAAAAGCTAGTATTCAAATATATAAACTATTGTAATATGAAACTTGAGCGCAACATGACTCATAAATATTCCAGATTTCAAATAATTTTTGAAAGATAGAAAATTCCATGCTGTACGCATTCCTTCTATAGCACAATTCGCCCTTTAGAACAACTTCATTCATCATTTTCCTTGAACATGCGCCCAAAAAAACCCTTTCGCCGTTTATGGTTGTTACCACCGTCTTCCTCATCATCTGACACCTCGCGGATTACTGGACCGCCTGAGCGAGAGCGAGATGCGAAACGAGAATTAGATCTGGAAACAAAAAATAATAATATAGCACATACTTTTATATCACCTATATAAACAATACATTCTGAATCTATTACACGTTAACATGGCTTAAAAACCATTTTAAATTCTTTTACTCGCATTAAATGATACCTTTTGCCCCTACCATAATCCTCATCAATCATCACGTCGTTATCATCGTCATCGGGAAGAGTAATAATCGGTGCATTAGTGCCACTGCCGCCAATGCGTGGTGCCTGAACATTTCAATATTACATTCTTCGAATATTACATTTTTTGAATATTATATTCTTGGTTCTTGAAAATATTACATTCTTTAATGTATTATTTTCAACCAATATCATTTACGTCCATTTTTCCCCATATATCGCATTCAGTAACCTCTTTTTCCAACAACCTATCCCCCTTCCAACTGTAACCACTTTTGAAATTAATTTTCGGAAGAAAACTTTAATATGGCAAAACTTGACAAGTTTTAGTTCCAACGAAAACAATTCTATGAATCACTAACATGACTTCGACTGCTGGATGTCATGTCACCATACCTCGTACCACCTTCAATAGCTCGACTTCTGTGACCATCACTTCCATTACCCATCAGATTACGCCGTGCACGAGATGTAAATTCACGATCAAACTCTTCCGCTTCGTCTAAAATATAGAACAAGGGACTATTTCCTACTTTCTTCTTAAGCCACATAGCGACAGTAATCAAATCATTCGATAACATTTCAGATTGTCAATAATTGCTGCTATGCTGATAATTAGACAAAATACCTTGCGAAAGATTAACAAAGCTCTGTCGTTCTCTGATCCGTCCATCACGATCACGTTTTTTTTCTATCACATGTGTTCGATCGCCTATTGTGTGTCCGATAGTGAGCTTATCACCTACGCCGTTCTCGCCTGTTCGAATTGCATGTCTAAAAATTAATCACTTTTTTTATTTTACATGTTTCTTCTTTTTCTTAATTATAAACATTCCCCAATGTATCAAGTCATTTGTATGAGTTCTATATTTTTTAGTAAATTTCGTTGCAGATGATACATTAACGGATGTATTGTCATATAAGGATATACGGATGTAGTGTCATAAAAAAAAATTTCCCACTTCTCAAAACGCTGTGGTGCAATAAGAATTTCGTATCATTATTATCACTGAATTCTACACTACAAATTAGAATTATAATAATACCGTGTTTCCTTCACATCACCACTTTTACGAATTGATTTCTCGATCACTCGAGGCTGTCCACCGTTACGTCCATCGAAACTAATCATTGTTGAATGGGAAAACACATGTGAATTTGGGTCATTCATCGCCTGTGCCTGCACATTCTCCTAAAATTTCATTCAAAATAATTTCAGCTTTCTTGGAAAACAAGTGCAACAAAATATATTCTTAAATTTACATTACAGAACAGTAAATACAAAAGAGGTGCCAATATCAGCAAATGGTGATCGTTAAAAAAGAAATTTTCAACTTTGAATAAAAGTTGGGATTTTAAAACAATGAACCATTTGTCTCATGATGCCATTGTAAAAGTTAAAGCCAAATGGATCCATCAGCGCCATGTCGTCGCGTCCTTGTCGTGTTCCGGAGGGTTCTCCCATTATGCCTTAACACAAATTACATGAACAAAAATTGAAGTATTTTACTAACAAGAAATACTTCAAATAAAATAAAACAAGAGCTCAATAAAAAATATGAAAATAATCATGTAAAGAAAAGTAATGGAAACAATGAAATTTATCAGTAGCTATGTAACTTTGAAAAGATAAAGAACCAGATGCCGCATAATTTATCTTATAAATAAGGTTATACGCAACAAAAACATATTCAATTTAAACAGTGATTTAAATACAACAAAGAAAGAGAAAACTTACTGTCAAAAGCACTGTGCATGCCGAACAGTGAACCAAACGGACTCAACATTCCATGCGCCATTCGATCCATATCGCGCATCTGCTGCCTTATTTGGCGATGTATATTTCTGGAAGCAAATACTTCTCAGTAAAATTCATCCATGACCTTTATCACAGGCTACACTCCAATTGTTCATCTGTTACAAGAAGCTATTCTCACACTTCTAGAGTAAATTTCAATTATTTATGACTGCTTAGTATTAATTTCATGTGAATCACCATCAAAAATTGAGGAGCAAACCCGTTCATTACATGTTTTTGTAAAGTGATGAAGGATATTCTTAAAAGACATGAAACTGAATAAGCGGGAAAAAGCTTAAACAGCAGATTAAACTACAAAAAAAATCCAGGCACATGCTTAAACTAAAAACTGGCATAAAGTTAACGAAAGAACGAATTTGTTAACTGATTCTTTATTACACGTTAGCGATGTAGAAGTGTTCCTTAAAATCACTTTCAATAGATTTATCTGAAATCTACAAATCACCGTTCCACATCTTAGTATGATTCATAATTATGATATAAAAACTTCAAACAAAACGTACATAAAAAATTGAACTGATGGCGAACCTTAGTCTAATTTAGCAGATATAAAGTTTCTATAATCTTGTCCTAGATTTTCTTTAAGCTCAGTCAGTAAACAGATATAAAAAACATTTCCTCACAACGATCAACCAGAAAAACATTTTTCTCGAAATATGATTAGAGATTGCAAGACATAGAACGACCTTAACCATAAATAAAACAAATTCATCTAGCCATCCCACTACTATAACATTCAACCAACCGTCGTCCCCTCTCTGACATAATGTCTGCGCTTGTGCACCGCTAATCAATAAGAAAAAATAAAAAATCGGCTGAACTCCTTATATATATATATAATTTTTATTCTCCAAAAATGAGAAAATGCTGCTCCTCATCTTCTTTCTCAAATAATTTAATACTTGTCACAAATATCACCTATTCCAATACATTATCACTTCAACATAAAACCAAAGAAAATGGAGAACTTTGCCTACTAATTATCATAGTTAAACTATATCTAGGAAATTTAATAAAACGCCATTCTTAGTATATCTCCCCTATTTCATCTAAATGACATTATTCTATGTTACAGAAAAAATACGTATCCACCACTTGATTGTAAGGGCAATTTGCCTATTAAATTTCACCATTTCTTTGAAATATAAATTTCAATCAGTCAGCCAGACAATAAATTTATTCAAAGCGCCAATATCGATTTATTCACTAATGAGATAGAATATTCTTTCTTTGAATTTCGAATTTCTTCCCTTAACAAATGACTAAAAAAACTCTAGAGATCCGCCGGTTCACGAAACGAATCTTTCATCAATATTCCATATTCGCCTCACTTATTTCATCAATAAAAATTATATACGACTACTTATTCCAAAGCAGCCTAGAAATCGGATTCTTCAATAACTTGTTTCGTCTTATCTGTTCTAATCTTAATTAATGAAGAGTACATGATTACACCAAAAAAAAAGTATCATTCATGTAAAAAAGAAAAAGTAATTTAATAAAAGGAAACAATTTCCTCAAGTAGAAGCCAGCCAAACAGTGAGCATAGCATGTATGATAAGACTCATTAACTCTCCATGTTCCCTCCGAATAGCAGCATATCACTGATTTCAGTTCTCTATCTCAACTTCCAAACAAGCTGTGTAACTGTTACTGCAGCGACTCAGCCATTATCAGATAAGAATTTTCAATCCCCACTTCTGCTCAAATGCCACCTGAGGGACCAAAAGTACGACATAATTATTATAGCTCCAATATTTTATCCATCTTTTAATGTCGTGAATCCTCCGTTCCTGTTCCTGTCCTACCCACTTTTCTTCTCTCATATCCTCTTAAAAGCTAACATGTGTTTTTTTAATTGTTGTCTCGAATCTACTGCGCGTACCATTTATTTCTTCACTTACAAGTTTGAACTTGAACTTTTATACCATTTCAAGTTCCTAAAACTTTTCTACCCACTGTTTCGGAACTACCTTTTACTTAATACGCTGGACCAAAACTTCTTAAACAGAAGCTGAAAACAGAACAAGGAAATAACAGAAGCGGAGAGCATAACAACTTAAAATGTGACACGCAAAGAATAAGGAAGATATCAAGGAACAGACAGAAGAGAAAGAGACCATGGAAAAATGAACTCAAATCAATAATAGAAAGGAGGAGAATAAACGAATAATGTCGATTTGTGGAAAGCACATAGAAAAGAAATAGATGAGTTGAGAGAGAGAAAGCCCGTAACAACTTCGAAAATTTTCGAGAATGTTCGACAACGCCCAGCAGAAAAACACTGGAAATTACGCCAACGAAAAACCCAAAAAGCTGTCTAAATCTACGAAGAAACAAAAATGACTGGAGGAATGGATGATTCCATTTATAGAGTTCTAGGTTGGTCCTAAGGTTAAACACTGTTCATGCAGTTCCAGTAGTGGTACTCCGTAAACAAATCAAATTACCTACTCGCGTTTACTATTTTCTGTTCTACTCACCCAATCTGTTACCAATAGTTTGATTACTAAATTAGTGAACCTTTCTAATTTTCACAAGGTTATCTACAATAAAATAGATGACCATAAATTTGTTTCCTATAGAGTATATAAGGAACCAATTTTTTCATACATTTAAATCTTTATATTTACGCAACACTGAAATTTAAACGCAAAATTAGAAGACCAGTAAATAGTAATTTAGACAAATTCACAAGAAGTCAAATCTGCAATGTAGTTGTGGGATATAAATTTGACGTTGACTAAAGTATATCACATCTGTGTATATTATTTGAGCACATGTTTAAGCAGAAAGAAGCAATATATATATATATATATATATCCATAAATACTTGTTTTTAATATCACATCGGCAAAGCACGAGGTATTAATTGAAGAATCAAATGCGACCATTACACTGCTCCATAAGCAAGTTTCATCATGTTTATTGGAAATTAACATTTCCCTTCTTTCATCTACTCCTTCTCCCTTCTACTAATTAAAAATTATAAATTTATTCCAATACACCTTAAAAATGGAGCTCTACCAGTATTTTTTAGAAGGTATTCTCCTATCAAATACATCAATATAATTCTCTTTTCAAAATTATCATAATTAAGTTCTAATCTGAACAAAATATCGCAAAATGCAATGAAACATGTTCCCCGAAACTCCAGCCCCTGCATTACGCCGAAATCACCAAAGAGCCTCACCGTTTGATAGGTTAAATTGTCACTAATTCAATTTAGAAAAACTAATGATCACAAGTATCTTACGCAAATCACACTACTCTTACAACTTAAAAATGAAGTTGCACCATGTGTCCTAATAAATAGAATTACAATTCTGATATAGAATTATCGTATTCCTTTCCTTTGCAGAATTCTTCAGCCACATGTTTATGATGTAGCACAACACTAACCAAGCTTGGAAAGATCAATTTTCTGGTGTTTTAAATGCCTCAAGAAATCAAAGAAGTAATATATCAGTTATTGAATCTATCCTCAACTATCTTAACTATTTTATAACTACATACGCAATACGGTATTATGGAAAATAAAGCACGATGTCAGCCTCTATCCGCTTACTAACCCACGCGATAGTTGATAATAACTTATTACAATTACATACAACTACGATCGCGGTCTCAATATTTGTTTACTCAAGCTTTAAGCTCATGACACACATTGATGAATATTTCATGCACTCTCTCTAAATTAACTGCACCCATTTCGACTTTAAAATGAGCCGTACGTTTAATCGAATCATTATGTTGGTAATCATTCTCCAATAGCATCTCGTATTTTAAACTCAAATACTACAAAAAATAAGAACCAAGTAAACGCACAAATAATTTACTGATAAAGGAACGAATAAATGAACTATTAATAAAGAACCGATTAGTTAAGTGAAATTAAAAACAAATACTGAAATACTTACCCAAAGCCAAACGGATCGCCATCAAACATAGCTGTGAAACTGATAAGTGGATGAGGCGAACAAACTCCTTCAAAATGTCGAAAGTATAAAATACATAACGTGGACGAGACTTTACGACACAGGGCAAATATCGTCGAATACGCAAATGAGATTGCACAATGGAAGGGATATCATCACTATTGGTACCTTTCTCTTTTCTCTCAGCTGTTATATGCAGTTGAGCAGCTGTTTAAACACCAATGAATCATGGGCAGTAATCAATATATATGGTACAGCCTATTAAATAGCATCGAACAACTGCTCCTTTGCAGAAGATTACAATTAGATGAAACAATTAAGGCGGGTTAGGGGTAGGAAAGGGGGAAGAGGAAAAAGAAGAAAGATGCCGGAATGACAAAAAAGAAAGACAATCCAAATTGAGCAATCAAACAAATATATGTGAAAGAATGGACGAAAAAAAAAGAGCCCAATTAGCTGAATTAAAGCTCGAAATTTTGACTGTGGAATTCAGACTAGCTCGTATTAGGCCATTCCCAGTGGCAAAATTCCCTTATATTATTCTAAAAATCTGTTAGCAGCAAGTGCTATCCCTTTTATAATAAAACAGAAACTTGAGATACAAAACCGCATTTTAGAGCTTCCTAAAAAACCGAGCACTTATTGCTCTTGTTTGGGTATCACTACTTCCAGGTATAGAAGGAGAAAAAACTGGTTGTCATGTTGATGTAGAAATAATCATTGTAATTGTTCAACTAAACACTTCCTTCTCCGCTTCCTCTGCTACTCTCAAAACTTGCGCAGAACGTTGCTTGATTTGTAAATCATGTGAAATGGGAATATCACAGCTTCAAGGTTTGACATTATGGAAGTTTATCGTGCATAAACCTAAACATTTTTGCTTACAATGGCTTCTTAGAAATCCTCTAACTTTAGCCATTATTTTATAATACGTAATATATAAATATGTTCCGCCAACACGATAAAAAGTTTATGATGCCAATCATTAAAATATTCCCTTTCATTCATTCCTTAAATAAGCTATAGATGATAGTCTCATCTAAGTTAGGTTTAAAATTTTGAAACTTTGGAATCCCCGCAATACTGTCATTTACTGCACAACTTCGCCAAAAACTCAAAAGTTGGTGAAAAAGTTGGAAGATTTAAATCACAACTTCTATCCATTAAAGGTAACATTAACATTCTGAAACAAATAAACATCGACCAAAACGAAGAAAAAACACTTTTATGTGCTCTAGAAAAATCAATCCTTAAAAAACAACACACGAACAGCTTCTTTCCTCTTTTCTTACTCTTGCTTTTCTGCTCTTACACTTCATCTCAATAATACTATTGATTTCTCTAAGCTCAACATAACAGCGCATTTCTTGAATCATTCAAAAAAGCTTAAATTCTGCAAAAATCTTTTAGCTAATCAGGGAAGACGTCGAAGGAACGAATACTGGGAAAAATGGTAGAGGGATATGCAAAAGGTATTGAATGAGGAGGATTAGGAAAACTTTCCGAAAAAGATTGAAAACTGAATTTTAACTGCAATCGAGATAAAACATGAACTTCTATAACGCTACGTCCAATCACTTTAGTCACATAACTGCTGCCAATTTCTACAGCATTCAACTCGATCGACACTCGGCTCCGTATAATCCAAAAACATCGCTACCAGTTCATTAGATAATTTAAACTAAATTCAAACTAACGGTAACAGTTCTAACTACATATGTCTTTTATGTACGGGAAAACATGTGAGAAATGCGTGACGGCCCACAATACGTTCTCCACAGACACTGCTAATAAGGAATGCCAGTGCTAATAAAAAAGCATTTTTATCCATCTCTTTCGATATATACCGGAGATATCGGGAAAAAAAGTACCGCAGCACACACACACACAAACACACACACACACACACAAAAGAGCACAACACAACTACCACAACATCGAGAACACACAATGAATGACACCGTTCCAGGATACCAATATCGATTATTCATACTGTATTAAAAACAATCGTTTCAGGAGTAAGGTGCCTGAAGTATTTTCAAACTTGCAAAAAAGTTCATTTTAAACAATAGTTTTGCATTGGAAAGTACTAAAACAGTTAAAACAATTAATGAAACAACAGTGAACAGATGAACGCGATAAGTTAGTGAGAGTGAAAAGAAATTAATTTCGAAATCTTTAAATTTCTCAATGACAATTTTTTTTTCTAATTATTTCTCAGTTAGATGAAATATAGTAGTCATGTGGAATACCTCCCATTGATATATCATTCATTGAACAAAACTAAGAGAATCATGAAAATTAAAATTTAATTCCCCTCCATCGAATTAGTGACAAATTGAGAAGATCAGTTAAATTAAACGGAATATTTTAACAATTGTTGGTTGTATTTTTTCCGGAAAATTTGTAATCAGCTAGTCAAGTCAATGATAAAACGGATGACTTTGATACAAATTTATTAATGGCTTGCTTTTGATAAAATTATTTCCCGACGTTTTTTTTCAACATTATGACTTTTGCAATTATAAATTTGTTTGTTTGATTTTGAAGAAATATTTTTAGCACTCATCACCTGTTATTCGATACTTTCTGTCAATGTATTATAGAAGGAAACAATCAACTGTTATCAGCATGCAACGATCAGATGATGTTTTGGAATATACAATACGTTTCAACAATTTTATTGCAATTCATTTCGGCAATGCGAAAGCAAATAATCAATTGTATGACATCAAAAAAATCAAAAACAAATAATTTAACAAAATTACAATTTGACTAAAAAAAGGGTTCTCAAGTGAAAACATCACGTCGCATTTCATAAATAGTCGGTGCATCATCTTCATGATCTCCATAATTATCCAAATCAGCGGTTGCATCATAAATTTCGGCAGCATCACGTGTACGTGTTGGATGTGACATTTCCGTTATATTCCAACGAATTGCTATCACAATGGCAATCATAATACCCCGAAGAAAAGTATTAAAAAAAATTACCAAAAAGGGTTGATAATTTAAACCCCATGAATGATTTACCGCTGCAACCCACATATAACCATTCAGGAAGGCCATTTCCATTGTTGCAACCGCTATGTACATTGTTAATCTGAAATTAAAATTTTTTCAGTTTCTTACTATTCAAAAAAATACGTAGTGTTTAGCACAAGTATTATCGATTGATTTGAATATCAACAAATAATTCTTGAAGGTAATTAGAATTTGCTATTCTTCCCTGATAGGTTTTCAACTGCAATCAAATTAAGAGCTATCAATTGATGAGAGTGATTTAAAAAATAGACCTGGATGAATGATCCCATCTTTTCAACGCCCAGCGTAATTCAATCAATGATAAAACGTGGAACGTTAAGAGAGCAAGAAACAATATCGTACGAAAATTACCAGCTGCTGCCATATTTGCGCTATTACTAGCAAACCGAACGTAAAATGCATTGCTGAAAATTTTAAATTAAATATGAAATTAGCAATTTAAGAAGAAAACCAAAATTAAATTATAATTATTTTCTTAATTTCTATATATACACACATCATTCCATCGTTTCAAATAATTTTCAAATATTTTATTTGTTGCTACAAAAAATTTTTTTCCGATTCACTTAACGTACGCATCACATTGAAATAAAATGACAATAATTATTAACAAAGCAAAAAGAAAAACCTACACGATTCATTAGCAAATCAAAGGCTATATCGTTGAGGAAATTTATTTGTAATTAAAATTAATAGCAAAATAAATAAATTGTAATTTTATAAGGTCGATATTTAGCAAATATAAAATTTAATAAAGTTGAAATATAAAATTAAATAAATAAAATTTACCCGAAAAAAAGGAAAGATAAAATGATTCCAATGAATATTTCAGCAACAAATATGACAAATAGTGCAGTTCGATAAGAAATTTTGAAAAAAGAGGTGAATATGTAATGTGAGATCGGTGCTGGTTTTGGACTTGTTGTCTGACAAATAAATAAATTAATTAATTAAAAATCAAAAGAAAAAGAAAGCGCTTTAAATTTTCGAAATTTTTTTTAATCAACTGAGCTAGTTTTTTTTGAATAAATTTTCCTCACTTCAACAACAATGGATAATTATTGTGGATCAATTCGCTTGCAAACATATCTCCTCTACGCTCTATTTTTGCTTAGTTAGTAATAAACCAGTCCCTCATTCTGTCTAAAAAAATTGAATAAAACGATTGAAATTTAAATTTTACATAAATTTAATAAATGAGAGGAGAAAAAAATCCTTTACCTGCCTAATTGAAGTATGCGAAATCCAATCTGTTGTTGCATCTGTGATCGCACTCAGTGGCTGTAAATATTTAATTGAGATTATACATTTAAAATCCATTTTGATATAAAAATACATTTCAATTCCATTTTAAAATTAAATTTTAACTTGGAAATCATATGGAAACAATTCATCATACAACGATTTAAAACAGCAATTGATCATTCTCTGTTATTAACTGCATGCATAAATTCGTTTTTCAACAAACGTTCGTATGTTCAATGATAATTTTCAATGAATGTTTTCCACTTAAATGATACTGTAAATTGAAGGTAACAAACAAAGTAAAATATATTACCAATCGGTAGAGGATAACATTGATGTAAAATGCAACTAAAGCAAAGATGACGATAATTGCAGTTGGCCCAAGTAATATCAGATATCCGAAGAATCGATTCAACACTTTAGACGATGATATAAATGCTGTACCATAATCGATATGCTTCTCAATATCCAATCCATTCATCAGTAAATCAAATACGCTCACTAATTTTGCCTAAAATTTAATCATTTAATTAGTTGATGTTGATAATTCGAAAAGTTCAATGAGACATTAATGTTCGATAAATAAGGAATTTAAATATGAAAATAACAAGAAATAACGACAAACCACAAGAAGTGCTGGAACAGACGTAAACAGTAAAATTGTATATAAAGGACTTGTTGCACCAAGCAAAAATGCTAGCAATGAACGATTATTTCCGGTATTTATCATTATTCGTATATCTGTTTCCAAACTATACCATCCTAATATATAATTTTTATTAATATAAATTTATTTTTGAAATTAATTTCGTAATTTTAATATGCGAAAGAGTAAAAGTATCGACGTAATATGCTTACTGCTTTTTTTTTGCTCTAATCATTCTATGTGTGTACTCAAATTTCCCGATATTAATTAACAAGCTATCCTAATGCTTGTGTATCACCTATACTATACATCATTGTGTCGGGCTGATAATACTTCATTCCAATAAAATATCATGATGGCATAATTTTCTTCTTCAACAATTCTCGACTAATAACTTTCAATTTGCTATGTTTGACAGTTTAAAATAATAATGGAACAATCATGAATTTCAAGTGATAAGTTAAAACTTGAAATTAAAAAAAAAAAAGAGAAAAGCTATTTACCATAAATGAAGAAAACAGATATAAATAGGAAGAGCTGGGTGATTGATGACTGTGAAACGTATTGTAATAAAGTGGAAAATGATGTTCCCATCTAAAAATATTCCACTCTAACAGTAAATGTTAACTTCGGTAGATTACATTTACAAAAGAACAGTTTGAGAAAATACTATAATATCAAAATAGCAATGTCATAATTCTAAAGATAAGTTAGAGAAGGATATATTAGAAAATGAAAAGTAACTGTTCATCGTACTGCAGCAAATACAACAAATAAGCACTTTGATAGTTGACTTTTCAATTATCACATCATATTACACTCAATTCATAATTTCAAATTAAAGAAAAAAAGAAAGGATTTATTTCAGATGATAAATAACTGACAGGCATATAAAGCAGAATACCCGTTGCAGCAAATACAACAGATATCAAAGCTAATAAAAGCGTTCGAAATCGTTCCACAAATGCAAATTGCTCTACGAACGAATTGTAAATGAATGCCAGTAGTATGACCTGAATGGTAACAATTAATAATATAAGTAGATAATAATACTCTGTTGTAGTACGATATTGTATACCGTATTGCCTGTGGACTACAGTATTATACTAAAATCTTCATACTCATATATTCTGTGATGGAACACTAGATGTTGGATATTTAATACGATATGCTAAAATTCTAATATTTTTAGTCCCCTTATCATCAGGATTAATTAGACTATTTCAGGTCACATTATTATTTCAGGTTTGCTTCATCAAATGAAATTGCTTAGATCATAATATTCTCATACAAATTTGTTGAGAAAAATTCACGGCTTTTGACTGTTTCAATTACAATGTTAAAGTTATCAGTACATAATTTTTAGGACTTTATAAAAGTTATTAATTGTATGACATACTTTATTACAGAGATATTAGATATATTTACTTATCATTAAGAATGTATAATTTAAATAAATTAATTTACACAAACCATAGGACCGATGCAAGTATAAAGTAAATTGGCGGTGTAGTATACGACAGCCCAAATTGGTCCACCAGTAATTGTTGCAAAACATGCTGCGGCGGTATCAAACGAAAATGTTTCATATAAAATTAATTAATGCAATTAAAAAATTAAAACAATTAATGTTATCTAAGATGAGACTAAGATCTTAACTTTATAATTAAATAATTTCTTAATAATTCAAAGTGAAACTTTTATTCTGATATGTATCTTCTGCGACTAACATTTTTCGTTTTGAGTCCGAGAAAAATGTGCGACAATTCAATTTCACTACAACAAACTGTTCAGAATCGAAATGGTAAAATTCAAATATTGGTGCACCTCAACATTAAAATATCTTCTTTCAAAGTCAAATTAAATTTGTAAAAATTTTTCAGGATTCTATTTTCAAGAGTTCAGTATGACGATGAAGCTAACCAATTTGGTTGCAGTAAAATTTTGTAAATTCCGACCGTCTCCGAGTATTCTCAAGTGAAGCCAAAAAGTTCTAAAATTTTAATACAAAAAAACAAACCAGTAGCCGCATAGCTAAAATAAGCAGGTTGTACACTTGCCAAATGACCATTACAACCATCTCTCAAAACGTAAAAAAATGTCGGCGGTAACTGAAACAAAGGATAATTAAATTAAAATTAATTAAGTTATTAAGTATCATAAAGTTTGCATCATTATCAATTTAAAAATAAAGTCCTCTACTAATTAATAAACAATCGTTAATTATATTCTCTATTTGTTTTCTTTCATCTATTCTACTTTTTTACGCGGCTCTCGTAAGTTCTTTTTTTAAAATATTATCACAACGTTTTTGCGTGTTACATACGTAAACGATTTATTTTTCGATTCAACGATATGATATAAACGAAAGCGTTTCATTATTTGTTAATATATTGTCAATAGCGAAGAAAAATTCAACTTCAAAAAGCAAAAGTCATATCATTTATTTTACAATTTAATAATTAAGCAATGATTTGAAGATATTCAGTCACTTAGTCTAATTTCTTATTTCCCTCACTTTCACATTTGCCTCATTATAACTTGTTGTTTACAAGAAGAAGTTGCAATTAGAATAATTCCTCTTTTTGATCAAAGAAAAAAAAAGGCCTAATGTGCTATATAACTTATTTTATGCCTTCCTTTATTATTAAAATAATAAAAATAGTTGACGCATAACTAATTGAGCCGTAACAAGCGCTACAGCATTCATCGGCATATTTCCCGCACGTATACGACTTGAGGCGTATATTAAAATTCCAGTAAAAGCTGATGAATAATCCATTAGAGCGATTGTAGTACGAAAGAAGCCCTGAAATGATTCCTATTAATTAAAAATTTTTTCTTCCATTAATTTTTTTTACAATTTTAAGAATGAATTATTTACTTCTTATTTATTTCAAATCAATAATATCAGTGAGATTTTGCATCACTTCATCTCTCCAACTGCAAGAAAACAATGAATGGAAATGAAAAAGTAAAACTGCACGATATTATTAAGCAGTTACTTAAGCACTCGATATCCTATTGACCCAGTAAGTTTAAGCAGTCATCAGAAATGACTACCCTATTGACCGGATAATCATTTCCGATAACTGCTCAAGCTTTATTGATATAATTAATCCATTAATTTAAATTTCATTTTGATACGAAAATTTTAAAGCATCTAACTACGAATGGGATAACTTGCCAATCAATTAATCAACCTTATTAGGTAATGAGCAAGCAATGGATGGACTTCTCAAGCAATTGTGAAAAATTAATATTCAAATACAAAATTTCCATCTAATTCATAGTTTTTTTCCATCAGTTATTTTTAAACAAACAGTTTCGAAAATTTGAATTAATGAAATAACTGAAATAGATGACATTCCCGAAACGAAAAAAGGCTTTTGATGATTTGAACTAGAAATTCCATTATTTTATTTTATTTTTTTTCTTGGAATTATTTCTAAATAAAACTACCGGAAAATGGCTAGAAAGACGGCTTGGAAATGTTTAAAAACTTTTTAAAAATAGTTTAAATTAAAAAACGTAATAGATGAAGAGATAAAAGAATGAAAGGGCAAAACTGAGTAATTTACTGAAATTTAATTTCGGAGAAATACTGAAATAGATAATTATACGGGTAAAATAGGAAAAAAAGAAATTTAAAGACTTACATGAATTTCAGAGAAATACTGAAATGGATATTTCTCGATATTTTCGGGCGCAATTTCACGTTCATTGTTTTTGCTAAATGAAAATCCAAACATTGTAAGACCACAGATGAGAATTGTATATAAAATTAATGGTAGTAGCAAGCAAAACCGTGCAAGGAACCATCCTGGACTGGTACCGTACCTTAAAAAAAATGAAAAACAGTTTACTATTTCATAACAAATTGATTTAATTCTTCAAATTCATCAATTTCTAAAGCTTTCCTTTTCAAAAATTAAATCTAAAATTTTAGAAATTACTAAATTCTTACCTCTTTACAATTAAAAATAATATTATCCAAATTAAAATATGTGCAAGACTTAATGAAAAGACAGGAAATTCAATCGAAAATTTTCCTATAATATTAGGATCTTCAAAGTACCACGCATTTGGTACCCAATTGGAGAAATTAGTGTAATGTGGCAATCGTCGAACTCCATACCTAAGAATATACACTTCGTATATTATCAATTAATTATTTATTTAATTCCTTCACTTAAATTAAAAAAAAAAGGCAAAATAAATGGGAAAACACTTTAGGAATTGTTTTTTTTTAAATTTAAAAAAGAAGAGATGATTGTGTGACACATAGAATTTGAGAAAAAAGTGAAAAAAACGGGAAGGATAGGTCATGAAAGTTTTGTGTTAACAAATTAATTAATTATTATTCTTTAAATCATAATGATTTTTTTGTGCAAAACATTAATTCATAAGAAAAATAACTTGTTAAACTGCTGTGTCGGCCAATTGTTATCCGGTTGATGTTGTGCTTTTCCGTGTGAAACATTGATCCGTAATAATTCGGTACATAACCGATCGTTGTAACTGTGATTACAATCAGTTGCCCAATCCAAACGTTTTCGTATCGATGCAACGATGTATATCAAATTTTGTGCAGCAGTTAATGATCGTACAAATAATCGTTCACCAGCTAACCACGTAAGAGCCCAACCGATACCTTTAATTAATTAATTAAAAAAAAAAAGAGAAATGCTTTCTGCTATCATTTTACTTGTTTTAAAATACATTTTTAACAATATATTACAAGTCTTTAAAGATATTTCGTGCAAAATCCGATCATTAAATTTTCGAAAAATAAAATCTTTAATATATGCAAAATTTTGCACTTATTTTATTTGTGATGAAAAAGACAGAGGAAAGATTTAGTACTAATATAATCACTCAAATTTCTGCTACACTTCCATGTATTTTACTAAACCAACTAACGTGTATTCTAATTTAAAGTTAAGATTACACAATTAATAATAGGTAATGATTAAATCAAAATTATTATTTTTATTATTTCTTCAACAATTTTAATTCCTTGACAAATTATGTCATACAATTTTCCATTTGTATATAAAGTGGTTGTTAGCGGAATTTAATTCGAATTTAATAATTCGGATTCCTACATCCTTGGACGTGCACATACGCACTCACACACGTTTGCATACGTATAATATATTAATACATAAGCAATTAAAAGACTAATTAAACAAATATAAATAATCATTATCTTTTCTCTTCTTGTCTTATCAGTATGTTATCAGTAAGTGATGGCATTATAATCAGTTATATTAAGAAGTCAAAACTAATTCTACCAATTGCTGATAGATAAAAAGACGAAAAGCAAAAAAAGATTAATAAGCAAATTTGAATTTAATAAAATGTACGAATAGTTATATATTCAAATTTTCTTCCATCAACTGTTGAATTATTTTTGACGATACATAATAATATAATACATGAAAGTATATAGTATAATACTTTTTTCATTTCCATTTCATATTATCATTCCTAACGTTGATTTTTTTGTCGTTAAAAATATTTTAAATTTAGTTTAAAATGGAGAGAACCTTACATTGTCATTTTTATCATTTACTATTTCATCCGTTACCAACTTCGTTTTTTTTCATATTTCTTTAGCTATCAAAAAATTATGCAATGAAACTTTTTCATTTTGAGTTTTCTACTTATTTTTGTTTCAAATTAATTTTGCTTAAATTACAAAAAAAAACGTTTTAAAATAAATAGCAAAAAAGCCTAAGTAATTGTAAAATAGCTTAATATTTTAAGAAGAACTGTAAAAGCGCCGAAACAAATATCAAAGGATTTGGTTTTCAAAAAATTCAAAAAAATCTTGAAATTATAAAATTTCTTCTGCTTAATGGTTATTTTTCTCTTTCGCCTCTTTTTGAGTTAATAATTACTTCAATTTGGTCATTTGAAACGTGAAAAAAATTTAGCGGTTTAATTTCCCTTTTTTCAAATAATCTCTCAAATAATCTTTAAATTTTCATTCACCTTACCTCACCGTAAAATGTAAAAGGTATTTTAATCGTTTCAGTGATTAGTTCCTTTTCTCTTCCTTCCTCTGAAGTGACTGTGAAATTTTCAATGCAACAGTCAATTCATTACAGTACGACTGAAATCTGCGAAAGAATGGACAAAATAAGGAAAATTTATGTGAAAGAAAAAGAAAAGACAATGATTACATATAGAAGCAAAGAAAAAAAGATATTATCGATAATGGAAAGATAATGTGTGTGTAGAAGGTATTATTAATAATTAAGTAAATAGAAAGGAAGAAATAGCTTATAGACTGAAATAGAAAAATGAGAAAACGAACTGAAAATTAAAATGACATTAAAAACTATCCACAAATATTCGTTAAAAACTAATTTTCAAACCTTTGAAATTAATGAGGCAAAACACAGCTAATGCTTTTTCTTCAAATATAATTAATGGGATGTTGAAACTAATTGTGCCGAAAAAAGAAATTAATTTAATTTTTAAGAAATTAATTTTTTTTTAAAAACAATAAATTCTTCCCACTGATAATGGGAATTATATTCGGGTACTTTAATAAAAACTTGTATTTGAAATCTAATTGTTGATTTTTACATAAACTTTTCACTTGGACTATCACCTTTTATTAATTTTTCAATATATAATACATACATTTTAGAATTTTACGGAACACATAGAACTACGAAACACTAGACGGTAGAGAAAGAGACAACAACTTTTTATAACTTAAGAATTGCATGAATTTTAATTGTGCATTTTGAAAATACACCAATATTTATGGATGGAAATTATCAATTGAATCATTAAATTCGTAATAAATTACCGGATGCAATTGGTGCAATGCGCGCAAATGTTAGCACGGGTCCAGCACCCGAAACATAACCTAAATTTATAAGTAAATTTGCTGCAGGCAATGTAAATAGGACAAATACCAGCGGCCATGTGATTAATGATTGTGATAAGAGCTGCGCATATGGTGCGCCGGCTAATATCGCAATACTATACGCATCGATTGCATCAGATGACATATACATTGTCGTACGTGAATAGTAGCAGTAGTAGTAGTAGTAGTAGTAGTAATAGTAGTAGTAGTTGTTGTTATTGCTGTAGAAAATAAGTAATCGTTACTAATCGTAATTATTCAAGTAAGAATGATAACTTTCTGCTTTCCTAGATTAAGTAATAGTAGTTAGGAGTAGTAATTAGCATGAAATTAAAATTAGCCAGCTATCAAATTAATACTTTACTATTAAGCATTCAGAAAATAGGAGAGATTTTTGGATCAATGTGAATCATCGTAAGTGGGAACGGACTCGAAAGAGCAATATATCATTAAAGTTCGACGGTTAAAAAGGTTGAAATAAATCGTATATTATTGTTGTTAAACGTCTACTGCAACTGTAATAGCCTGAAAATGCTATAATCGTACAAATTAATTAATGACCTGATTAATTAATGACACTAACCATCATATTCAATATATTAATTATCACTTTGCAAGTTACAGTTGTACTAATTTTCTTCAAAATCTAAAAATAGCGATATCATACAGAAACAATAATTATATATTTAGGAATACAATCACAGTAAAAATAGAAAAGAAAATGAAATAATTGAATAATTTAATTGAAATAATGACATTTTAAGAACTTTTCAGTAATCTAAAAAAAACAGTCTAAAATTATATTATTTTGTTATAAAAAAATGTTTAGCATTTCAATGAATTATTCATAAATCAACTTTTTTTCTCTATTTTAATTCTAAGATATAAAAATACAATATTTAAAATGGGAAAGAAAACGAATTTATAAATATCGATGAATCGTTCATCTCTCTCTCTCTCACTCTTACTCTCTCTTCCTTGTTGTAATAGTCGTATATGTGCAGCAGTGATTCAGAATTTTAATGTTGGACTATTTCAACAAAATTATTATTATTTTTGTTGAGCATATATGCATACGTTGTTCCATAATTACTATCATAATCACTGTTATTATCACTATTTTGCAGCAGTAATTATTGCCATCCTATCCATTATCACTAATCAAATTAATCATTTTACAAAATACAATATCAGTGAAATTAAGGTGAAGTGAGAAGCAACCTTTTTTTTCAACAAATTAACCAAAAATGACATATTTGAATTAATTCAATTCAACCGCTAATTTCTACAACATTGAAAACAATGCTTAAATTGAATTATTCCTGCAATCATATCTGTCTAAACAATTATCATTAAAAGACGTGATAAGAAGATGATCAAGCCTTGTGCAATATAATTATGCTATTAATTAACTAATTGATTAATTATAAGCAAATTCTGAGTAAAATTATGGAATTAACAATAGCCAACTTTTGACTTCAGAAAATACTAATTAAAAATTTTTAAAAAATCAATTGAAATGTTTGTTTGCATGCGCAGCGATCAAAGATGAAGGTGAGAGATACTGAGATGATAATTCCTTTATTTTACAATTTCGCATAAATTTCCACATTTCATACGATTTATGAAAGTAAATATGTAAAATTAGGGGAATAATTTGAGAAATTAAAAGAACGAAATTAACAAATAGTAATTGAATTTCAGATTTTCATGCATTATTTACACGTTTTCTTGTTGTTTTTTTTTCATTTTTTTTTGCAATTTTCCGATCGCTAAGAATTTTTGTAGCGTCGAAAATTACTGAATGAACCAATCAATAATTACTTCTCAATGACTTTCAAATCGTTAGAAATTTCAATCAATAATTCTCAATGACTTTCAAATCGTTAGAAATTTCAATCAATAATTCTCAATGACTTTCAAATCGCTAGAAATTTCAATCAATAATTCTCAATGACTTTCAAATCGTTAGAAATTTCAATCAATAATTCTCAATGACTTTCAAATCGTTAGAAATTTTCCTAACACTACGAATACAACATCAATCGGTAATTCTGTAAGATCAAATTTTTTTTATCAAAAATTAAATACTATTTACTAGAAATACTGCTCCATCTATTTTTTATATCAAAAAAAATTTTTAGATCAATTCAAAAACATTGGATATCCATTCAATTGGATGTATAATTTCGCCGCCAGTGAGAATTGACAATTTTAAATATGATTAATCATTTCTATCAATTTTATATTCATACTTTCTTCCATTCCATTAATCCAATTCTATCACCATTTCTTTCTTCTCTCTCTCTCTCTCTCTCTCTCTCCTTTTGTTGTTCATCTTTTTAAAAAAAAGAACTGATGAAACATACAATTAAATGTATACAATAAATCCATCACATAGGTAACTATGCAAGTTTCACTGAGAAAAAAAAATAAAAATTTCATCAAAAAAAAGTGTTAACAATGAGAGCGATAGGATGCGACAAATTAATTTCCATAAATTTCGTGCTAGAAATTCAAATTATTGGAATACAAAGCATATGAAAAAAAAAGTAGAAGTGACGGAGAGGTTTAAAAAGAAAAAGAAACGAAAGGATCGTAATTGAGGAGAGATGGAAGAGGTGAGAAGATGAAAGTTTGAGAGGGTGAAAGAGAGAGAGGAGAGGTAGATGTCAGGGAGGGAGGCTATCATAATCCTCTCCGTTTTGTCCTTTCAAGGGAAAAATTACTCAGAATTTCCTTCTCTCACAATACCTCTTCTCTCCTACCTTAGGACTACGAAATGAAATCGATGTCGGACTATACAAACACACACACACACACACACAACACACAACACACACACACATACACACACACACACACATACACACACACACACACGCATACACACACATACACACACACACACATACACACACACACACATACACGGAGATACACACGCATACACACATTGCTAGGAGGGAGTCGGTATGCATACAACAAATCATAAATGATAATGAAGTGGTTGATTTGGTATCAAAAAGGGGAAGTGTGGAATTTTCATTAAGAGAAATGAGAAAAGTATTTTTGATTTCTTTTTTTTAAAAAAGAAATTTTGAGTGAAAGAAGGAAAAGGATGAAGAGAGAGTGTGTGTGAATGAGAGAGGAAGATGAGGTGAAAGTGTGATGGCGCTGTTTAAAGATTGAAAAGTAAATGGCCATGTCGTTATTATTTTAAAGTGGTTGGCAGATTTTTTACTTGTACAGTCACCGAGCATGTCCTATTGATTTTCACTTTAAGAGAAAGGAAGCAAAAAGTTTTTGAATTCAATTCAAATTTACTTCTGAAGGATAAAAGAGTTGAAGCACAAATTTAAATATCATTTGAGAGAGAGAGAGAGAGGGAGAGGAGAGGATGAGTGAGTGGGAGTGAATAACAAACTATATTTGTTTTCCTCTTATTAACTATTGAATGAAAGACTTAATTATTTGATTTCTAATAAATTGTTGAATAAAAAAATTAAAATTTATAAAAAAATTTTTAAACGAATTTTGAAATTAAAATTATACGTTAAGATCTTTTTGATCGCTTATAAAATATTACAAAAATGTTGATTTATTAGCACTTTTACTAACTATCCTTCTTAGTTCCATCTAAAAGAATAGAAAGGAAAGTTCGATATTTTTAGTTGGGCTATTAACAAAAATGAAAATTGCAATGATCATCCGTCATTTTTTTTGCTTTGAAAATTTTTGTTTTCTTCGAACAACTTAGTTACCTGCGTGAATTCGTTAAGGTGTGAAGCACAATTTAATTTCACATTTCTGCAATTTTCCCTTACAGGATGGTGGGAGTGAATGACAAAGGGAAATGAAAGAAAGAAAGAAAAAAAGAAGAGAGAAAAGAGAACTAAGAAGAACAATGGG
Organism: Litomosoides brasiliensis; assembly: GCA_013365375.1. Classification (NCBI taxonomy): domain Eukaryota; kingdom Metazoa; phylum Nematoda; class Chromadorea; order Rhabditida; family Onchocercidae; genus Litomosoides; species Litomosoides brasiliensis. The sequence continues at coordinate 111,121 of JABVXW010000045.1, read as the reverse complement.
ATGCATCAGGTAGGGGTAAATTTGAATACAAAATTAAATGAAATAATTAACAATACCTAATTGGTGATTTCCCAATGAATGTTTTTAAATTCGATCTTACAATGCTAATTTTATGTGTAACGATCACTGTGGGACAAGAAAAAAAGTTCATGCTATTTCACCAAAAAGGTCACGTTTTCTCAATTTTGACTTACAACCTTGCAATTTTACTATCATCAAAACTGATTTTGTTTCTTTTTGAAAAAGAAGGAAAAATTATTAGCATACACGTAGCGTAAATTTATTTCCAATTGATCAAAGTTTGAGTGTAACGATTAAATTATTGAAATTATTTAATGTTTGTCAACAATCATACGCTACCAACAACCAACTGATTGGCAGTGCTAAACGATAAAGCACTGAAATGATATCAAAGTTGAAAGACAAAAAAATTGCTCAATGAAAAAGAAGCTTAACCAGTCAGTGGTGGTTCTTCATATAATTATCATTATCACTGATATCACTAAAAATTATCACCATTGTTGTTGCAGATATCAGTGTTTCTATTTTGAAAATTTTTTTTCAATACACGCTGTATCGTCAGATTCTATTGCATTGTTTTATCTCAAACAAATTGTACGGCTTTTCAACGGTATGATCCACGTACGAGCTCTTTCCCTATAATTACTAAAATAATTTTTCTGTTAATTTCATCATTCTGCTTTCATCATTCCTCACGACAGATAATGCAATTACGTCATTCATAGATTACTTTGCTCGTTTCGGTAAGTGTTGGAATGATTTATGAATTAATTTAAGAAAATTAAATTAAATTAAAAATGCTTTTACTCTCTTTAATTGTAATATTTGCTGAAAATAGCTTATGGGTTTGAGTTATTGTTAGTTAACTGCTCAATTGCTGTCGTATTTTTTTTTCGCTTTCATAATTGAATTTCGATTAACGAAAGGTGGGCGATGTGGAAATGCGATTGAAGAGATTTGCGAAAACTTAAATATCACTACAACACCTGGTATTATTAAATGGTTAATCGATTAGAAGTAAAAATATCAAGGAGGTCGTAATGTCAATTTGAAGTTAAATTGTTAGTGGACAGGATGAAAACAAAATGAAATACCTAGTCAGGTGTTGCAGTCATATTTATACGAGCATATATTTAAATATCTATTAAATTTACATTTAAGAAAAACAAATTACAAAATACTGTGTATGCGTGGAGCAAAAAAAAACTGGAATTTCGTGTTGGAAAAATTTTATAAGCAAAATTTATGATTATAAATTATGACATTGTAATTAATTAATGCAATAAAAAAAATAAGATTGAAACTTTGCTGGCAGCATCGAAATCGAACTGAGAAAGATGAATGTTATTGGAATGTTTGTGAAACTGCGACCAAACTCGTTACATTAAAATTTTTTTTTGGCCGTTTAAAAAGGTCTCACATTTTGAACTTTATTCTTCTTCGGCATATTATCAGCACAATCTTTTGTGTTATCCATTGGTCCTTTACTTCGATCATAAATATTTCATCCTTCACTTCCAGCATTTTGTATTTTTCATAAATTCGACTAAACTTACACTAATTTTTTTTAGCTTCAATTTCAATTTCAATTTCACTTTCAATGCTGAACTATAGAATTCATTTCCTGCAATATGAATTATCAGTATGACTTTTAGCAGTACGATCGAAGTACTTGCACTTCTTTTAAACAATTGTTAAATAAAAAATTTACTGTTTTTGTATATTTTCGATTAAATCAATCATTGCTAATAAAAACATGCAATTTTAAACAAATTAAATGAGCTAAGAGAGGAAAACTTTATTGACCACATTGATCTTGCCATTTCTAATTTTAATTTCACTTCTTTTTTTTTAACTTTACTCATTGATTATTGCTTCGAGCTTCTCTAAATGTGTTTGTCTCGTCGATTTGTCATTTCATATTCTTATTGTGCTTAATCTTATCATTTCTTACAACCTTATCATTTTTTTATTTCTTATCATTTTCTTATCATTTCTTAAATAAGAGTTGACACAAATTATTTCCAAATTGTTTCAAATTATTTAATTTGACAATTAATTAAAATAGTAATAAGAAGAACAGGAGATTTTGCTGATTGGAAATAAAAAATTAATATTTTCCACTTTTATAACATCCGTTTTATGTTAGTACTCTTATTTACGGTTATCAAAGTAATGAATTTTATTATGAAACTTTCCTCTGCTCATTTCAGATTAGTCCCAAAAGAAATGTTAAATGGAAGTTTTTGGATTAACGTCACCACAACACTTCTCACCCTGTCACTTTGTGTTATAATCTTAATATATGGTGCTATTGTCGGCAGCATCAATGAGTTTTATAAAAATGCTGTTCACGACCTTAAAGAATTCCAGGTTTTTATTTTTAACTATTTTCTTGATTTTAGTACAGCAAGTGAAAGTGTGCATTTGTGTGTGTGTGTGTGTGTGTGTGTGTGTGTATGTGTGTGTGTGTGTGTGTGTGTGTGTGTGTGTTAGAGTTCTCATTTTTGAAATTAGCGTTTCAATATTTTTTCACTGTATTGATTAAATTATGATTTTAATTTATGCAACACTGAAAATACAACAAAACAATGAATAAATTTTTTGACTTTACTGACAGGAAACTTTTAGATTATTGAAAAAAATGTATGGAACAAACTCTTGCAATTCCCACGAGAAAGATCGCCAGAACTGTCGGAATTTAATCGGAAACGGAGACAAATTTCAAGAAAATTACAAGAAATTAATTTCGAAAATGGCAATTACATGGCATCAGTGAAGGAAATCTCCTCACAAATCATTCCAACCATTTATGGAAATGAAGGAGAACCGGAACGGAGTTATCTCAGTGTTTCAGTGCTTAGTAAATCAATTTTTCAACCTCACAGATTTTTCTTTCATTTTTGGCATTTTTTCTTAAAGGAAAATTTTCGAACTTTTACCTTCAATTTTGTTCGCAATCCAATTCTGTAAAGAGTGAGAATAGCAGATTGGTCGATTCTAACAGCAACTAAAAGCTATTACGAATCCACCTATTCCGTTAGATTAAAACCTTATCTCAGGTAAAACTGTAATTTATCCGTTTTTGCAATTAACTTAAAAACGCTTTTTTCTAGAATGTTCGGAAATTTATTCATGTCCAAGCGGACTACCGGGACTTCCTGGAAAGAAGGGAGCAAATGGAGGTAGCATTTCGAATGGAAATTGAAACATTAACAAAGTGAATGGAAGAAATAACCTCTTTTCTCAATTTCCTTTTATGAGACAAAGAAAAAATCTTTCAGAACCAGGAATTCCCGGCGCTGATGGTCATCCTGGCCTTCCAGGAATTAATATCGGTTATGCGATGTCAGGTTGTGCCAAATGCCCAGCAGGTCCACGTGGCCCAAGAGGACCTGATGGACCACGAGGAAAAACTGGTATGCCTGGTAAACCTGGCTTAGATGGAGCACCTGCCATTCGTGGTCCACCGGGACCAATTGGTGATCCTGGACCTCCAGGTAAAAATTAAATTAGTTGGAAAAATTCATTTGAATTCATGAATTAAGAACCAAGTCTGATTCCTAATGAACCTGAAGGGGAAAATTTTTGCTGATGAACTATAGCGCATCAATTGCATCATTTTCCAAACTTGTGGGACCAAAATTTATTTTAGAAATTGCTTAATTTAGGTTTACCGGGTGAGGATGGAGAGCCTGGTATGCCAGGTCTGCCTGGCATACCAGGCATTAGGTGTATGACTGGCGCTCCTGGACCAAAAGGACCACTGGGATTACAAGGTTTTGCTGGAGAACCCGGCATTCCTGGCAAGCAAGGGCCACCTGGTGAAATAGGATCGATTGGCGCAATGGGAGCTGATGGTGAACCAGGCTTAAACGGAGCACCAGGACCTGATGGAATGGTTAGATTATGGTTTTACAATTTTAGTTATTAAGAAAACTTCATTAATAAAGTTGAATCAAGAAGAAATCATTGGTAGACACTTTTTTAAATCTCAACTTGCATATGGAAATGATTTTCAAAACGACAAAATCTTGCAAATGGCAGACACCATAAGAAGAATAAATGTTGCAATAAATCGTTTCGAAATTTTCATTATTTTTAGCCTGGACCACCAGGAATTCCCGGCACTGACGGTCAGTATTGCATCTGTCCATCACGGAATAAAACATCGGCAATAACTCCATTTCAAAAACCGCCAGCTTTTCATCCCTTCAGTTTACACTCAGCGAATCGAAAATCCTCAAATGAAGTAACCTATGCAACCACTACTGATATTCAAGTTCAATCCAATGCAAAATCAAAAATTGGTCCATATTATAGAAAAATTTTAGCATCTATGGCACATCAGATTCCTGGCTTCAAAGCTGAATCCATTTTAGTTCCAAAACAAATTGAATTTAATCCAATTCCCGTTTCCGGACCATTATCTGCCCATTACGTAGGAAACTATAAACCCAGTCATACGACAACACCACATAATTCTATCTACAAGAGAAACTACTAATGATGAATCAAAGAATTGAACATTCACTCCCAAGAATTCACAGGTTACTTCATCACAGCAACAGTAACAGTATTATACCAAAGATTAAGAAGTTAATTCCGCTCTCTTTTTCCCTCTACGATAATTAATTAAGAGGTTGAAAACACTCCTAGTAATCTTTACGTCATCTTATCATTTCCAACTTTGCTTCCATTTTGCACCGCAAAATGTAATAAAACAGCTTTATGGGGAAGAATTGAGATTTCAAAGTTGGATAAATCGGAATTCATGGATTCATCTCATTTTAAAAGCATTGCCTATAAGCTTATAAGGTTTAGTCCTCTACCGACTCCTCTTACTTTTTAGGATAATTTGGACTTGCTTCCAGTCATTTTCATATGTCTTAGCTGTAAAAACAACTAATTGCATATTACCGGAATGAAGGTGATCCACAGGGCTATTATTTGTTGCAAACATATTTGTAGAATCAAAGTGAGTCAACAACAGATTATTTCTTTATTGTTTCCGACTAATTAGACAAGATGACCAAATCTTGATATCACATATGATGTTCAAAAAAAGCGAATCAAAAGTTAAGGCTTTTTAAAAACATAATGATTCAAGTTGGAACCAAGGAGTGGTTGATTATTGAAAAAAAATTTTACAAATAACGAAATGGATCATTTCTATATAAAAAAATCCAAATCCTTTTATATAATAGCAAAAATCTCAAGACTAAACCTGACAAAATTGTATGAATACTAAGAGATCCGAGAAAGAGAGAATTACAACCAATTTTTTACTTTCATAATTACAACACTGAATAATAGACTGAATTTTCAGATGTATTTTATATTACATACTGAATGTACAAGAACTATTGCAGCAGTGATAGAAACAATTTACATGAGGCATGTATCGGTAAAAGTGAGAAATAAGAAGCAAAATTAGTATAATAAGGTATAAAAATTACTAAAAATAATGTGCAACTTAACTCAAGCAACTGAAATTAATGGAAAGCCATATAGAATAAGATAGAAAATAATGAGCCAATTTCACGATAATGTTTGATTACAAGGAAAATTAAATTTCGTTTTAAAATCTGAGGATTAACATTAAATAGGTAGCAGTAAAGCAGCAGGAGCAAATAAATTTTTAAGGGGCGTACATGCACAAACAAATGTAGTATCTAAGACTGATGAGTTATTAAAAATACGGCAGGATATTTTATCAATTTTCAAATAAATAAAATTCCAGTACCTATATATCATTGCATAAAAAAAGACAAACATCTCGAAAACTTGTAAATTATTTTCCAGCACTTTCAACAACAAACTTCATCGCTTAAAACTAAATTAAATCGCTATTTTTATCCATTAAAGACAATAATTCTACCTTCCAAAATAGAGCATTTTACCACTACTATCATCCAAAGTTCATGGTTTTAAATGAATAAAACATTACTGTCCTCATTCAATGCATTTTTCAGAATCTGAGGACTAGAAGTTTCAGAACAAAAGAAGCATTAAATGATGTCACGGTTAAGATAATCTGCTTACTGCAAAAAAATACTAGTTAGATAAGATCTGACAAAAATAAATGAATAATGACTGCAAAAGGAACGAAAATTACCAAATTACTGATTAAAATACAAATTATCGCATGTCACAAAAAAGCGGCAGTATTCCAATGAGAGGTTCTTGCTTTGAACAAATTTCACTTATACTGAGATCAAGTCGAGATGCCCAATCAACGCACTTCTCATACAACATCAGCATACAGTAGGCATCTAATGCTGCATATCGTAACTGAAATATAGACCATTACAATGAACCACTACATCAAAAAGATGAATAATTGAGTGACTAACACCAGTTTATCGGAAACCTGCGTTTTCGAACTTGAAATTTCTGGAATCATCGATAACGGTTGATGAATGACAAAAGATTAATGAATGCTTTGGATGTTCTACTTTTTTCCATGTGAACAATGTTTGAAAGGAATATTTCCCAAATGATAAAAATTCGGGAAAGGTATTACGTTTGTATTATATTATAAAGGTATTATATTATGTTATAGGTATTATGTTTGGTTAGCTTTTTCGATCAAACACACCATATTTAGCAGGAATAGTGTGCAATTAGACATCATCAAATAAAAAAAAATTTTTATAAAATACCTGTAAATCGCGAAGTGGACGCCGATCCCAAACCGAACATTGCTCTGTTTTATCTAATGGTTTACCTAACACCCGTTCACACAATGCTGACAATCCCCTAATTTCCTTTAGTAATGGATTTTCTTCGACATTTGTCATGTTATGATCTTCTTGTTCTGACTAAAAATAACAAATTGCTCACATGAAGTAAACAAAAGCTACTTCAACTTCCAGCGAAATAATAATATGTAAATGAATTGATATTATAATGTAAAATCAACACCTCACATTTCCTTAAAAAATTAATACTATGAAGAGGTGGAAAGCAAAAAAACATCAAGCTGAGACTATTATGATAATCAGTGAAGCAGTAGCACATTCAAATGAAAACTAAAAATGTTGTTGTTAAAACCTCAACTAAAATGCAAAAGTATTCACTCTATTTTGAAGTAATTGCAACCTCCAGTACTATCCTTCTGATCTTCTATTGAAATATATACTAGATGTAGCATCAAATGAAACTCAAAAGAACATATAGAGTTTGGCATTCTTTCATCCTCAGGAAATCTCCACATCTAATGGTCTCCGAAAAATTTTTTGAATTTGAAATGAATAGTAGTTCATATAATTTTAACACAAATTCACATAGGAAAAACAAATACGACAGTAAAGAACTTGCCGTAACCAACTCCTTCCCTTCCTCTATTTTCATTGTTGATGTCGATGCTACGTTATCACATTTATTCACTTCTTGGGGTACATCAATGGAAATAAGGTTCATCTTTGCTTCCACATCCTCTTTACAGTCTGTTGTTGTATGATTCCATGCACTCTCATACATTCCAGCTGACGTAATAATACCATTTCTTATTCTTCCCACAGGTCTTTCAATAGTCTCTATTTTTTTCAGATAGAAAACTCCATTCAAGTTTATCTCTGGTCTCCTTGCACTTTCCTTCATTAACTGTAACAAAACTTCAGGAGTTTAGTATAAAAACTTTTATATAGTGAAAAGAAAACAACAAATTCTACAAACACTAACGCTATTACCTTCATGAAGATATTTTGCAATAAGTGAAATTACATCACCGACAATGTATGAAATTTGTACTAACCGATGCAACAAGTTTGCCAATACATATCACATTTTTTGGATGATATAAAGCTGGACAACCTGGTACAGCACTTCGCAATTGAACAAGATCTTCATCAAACCGATAACCTTAAAAATATTCTATTGAAAAAATGTTCCCAACATCATATCTCATAATGCTCGGCCACATCTCACTTCTTCGACAACTTTTTCACACTGTTCATAACAACTTGTCTCACAGTGATGAATGATACGTTGAAATATTTTTCTGTAAAAAGCATTTATAGATGATTCTCCTTCTTGCTTTAACACTGATTAAGCCACCAACAGCCATCACACACGGGAAAACTGAAAAAATGAAATCACAAAACGAACCTATTTTTAAAAGCTTCCATTCAACAAACAGTTTTTTGAAAAAATTTACTAGTACATCAGATTTGATTTCATCAACGTCTATTATAAATATGTGATATGGAATAGCCAGCTGTAGAATGGTTGCTCTGAAAAAATTACATTACTAATCGATTTAATCAGTTGATGGTGGAATGTTATCAGACAAATTTACTAAAAAAGTTAATTTAAAATGCTTCTAATCGGAAATTCAATAAAAATAATGCAGATGAGAATAAGTTTACACTGCCATCTACATAAATTTTATCTTATTTTCAACAACACTTTTTCATTCTCTTGTCGGTCCAAAAAACTGACCCGGAGAAAACCAAAACTAACTTGCTGTAGGAAACATAGGAAGACCATTCCGCATCTACACCAACCGGTGGGAAACTATCGTTTGCATAATCTTCCAACAGATTTGCAACACGGTTCAAATGTGATGGATGTCGTACAAATTCGATTCGCTCTACTGATTCTGGTATGCTCAAATATGGTGGATTCGGCGCACGCAGATCCAAATGTTCCTCTTTACTGCAATGTTCTAAGTATTATAGTCAGACTTGCACAACAAAGTTTGTTATCATGTTTGTTGTACTTCTAAAAATTTGTATATAAAGTCACTGCAATCATGAACAGTCGTACTGATAAGATGCCAGTGCAAAAATAAATGCTACTTATTAATTCAAAATGTCATCTGGCAAGCTATCCAAAATAACTGCTTCATTGCAAAAAGCAGCTAAAACATTATAAGGATTTATCAACCTTTTATGTGTCATACGTTTTCTTCCATCAGTCGGTATTTTGCAATTTCGCCACATTTCTGCACCCTCAGGATCTTTAAAGTCTTTGCTGAGTGTATGCACGACAAATTTTTTCATGGATGGCCTCTGTGCCAGTATCGTCCAAATCACTTCATTCAAGTTTTCAATCTAGAAAGTTCAAATTTTTGCCAAAATTTTTTGCGAAATGTATTTAGCAAGAATAGTTCGACTGTAAGAATTGTTAGGCAATTATTTGTCATCAGTTAACTCTAATCTCATTGACTGGATAAAATCTAAAGATTGGTTATATCAACTGATATAAGCGATCTTACTTTTTGTACAGGGAAAACGAGGTCATTAAAACAGCTGTATTTCCGCTATTTTTTTGTTCTGAAGATTTTATTTCTAACAGAGAAAAAGTTTGCACCTTCCACGTTTTTTTAAAATAATAGTTCGCGGCACACTTCTTTACTAAATGATGAGCCCGTCTAACATTAATTCGATCATCTGATGGAGGTAATCCCCTCAACTCTCTCATCAAGGTTGAACATGAATTACGAAATCCGGCGTATGTATATGCTACAACTCTGCCGTTCGAATCATGTTTCTTTACCGATCCCAAATAATGAACTAAAAGTTAAGCATTTAAGTTATATCACAAATTATAAATAATTATATTCATTCATATATTCTCTCCCAAAATTTCGAGAAACCATAGAATGGATATCAGAAATTACCAACTGCAAGCTCCCATTCCTTTGGCGAACTAGACAATTTCTCCACTCGTAATAGAATATCACGGCATTTCTGTCGAAATTCTTCAGTTCGCTTTGCAACAAATGATTCTACGCTACCTGCACATAAAGGACCCAAAAGAGCAGCGAAGTATAAAATTGATGGATCATCGAAATGACGTGAAATTCTATTGTTACTGATGCAGTAATCAACAGCAGTAAAGCTGGAAATAAAAAAATGAGCTTCAAGAAAATGTCCATTTTACAGCTCATGTAAATATCTCTGACCAAACATTTCGAAATCAAGTATTCTTAATTATAAAATAATCTTGTTCCGACTCAAACAAATATTTTCAAAATATATGACTAGCAAGAGAGAAATTTCTTACTATTTTCGATTAAGTAACTAAGCAAAAACATCGATTATTAGCCAGTGTTCACGTTTACTGATTTATTCTACAGCTCAATGTATATTGACATGGTCAAACAAAAAAGAATGAAAAACCTTGCTTCTCCTGCCGATACAGCATTAGAAACAACTGTTGCTAAATCTTTTGAGTGTCTGTTTAAATTCAACACATAAGCGGCTAAACCCCAAAAATTTGAGTCGAAACTGAAATTCAATGACACCAGATCCCTTAGAATTCTACGTCGTTGCTCATCAGTGATACTTACACGCATATTTGAAAGTGAATCTTGCTCACGCTGAAATAAGATTTGAGCTGAAACTGTAAGTTCACTATAAAGGTGAAATATGGAACTTACGATATCAATTACCACGCTAAAAATAGGTCCCATTAAGCGAAGAAAACAGGCAATTAAAAAAAATGATAGAAATTATAATTTAAAAAATTGTCGCACATAAAGCACTATACTTACATCTTTCTCTTTCATTTCATGCGGTACATATTCCGAAGCTAAAACGCTCATGAATGCCTGCAAATTACCAGTATAGTAATTAAACTACAAGAGCAATTGAAACTACTACTGTAAAACTGAAATCAATCAAAAAAGGAAAAATGTAAAATTTTTGGACTAAACACACTAATATAATGTTGAAGAAAATACTACTTTATAACCTGTGCAATGAGAAAAATCAAGTGACAAAATCTTGGTGTCCACCAGCTATTATACTTCGGACATTCAGCTGCAACAGTGGGAAACTGTTCAATCACTTCCGCAAAAGCATCGAATATGCGGTGGGATTCGAATCTGTATATTTTGAAATTAGTTTAAGAAGAAAAACAGTCCATAATTTTCCATTGAAGTATTAGATTTTTTTGAATATATTTTTTGAAACATTAAGAAAATAAAGAAAAAAATTTTTAATCAAATCCAAACTCAGTAACTGGAGATCGATTACAGTTAACTTTCTTATGGCTTATAGCATTTTTCTTGAAATAAAAACCATGTAACACTTGAGAAATACAGATTTCAACTCTTTAGTAAAAATACTCATGCTTCTTAAGGGTCCATGAATAAAACTAACAGGCAAGCTCAACAAATGTTTTTGTAATTGAAAATTTGAAAATGGAAGAAAAAAGAGAACTGGGACCTTTTTTTTTCACTAGAACTTATAAAATAACTTAAACCAATCACCTCCTTACAAATAATTCATAGCCAATTTGCTTTAGTGATGGAGTGACGCGACCCTGCTTATCCGTTTTTACATGAAATGCTTCATCAATAATGTTGCGAATTATTAATGGATCAATTGACGAAAATGTAGGCTCAGTAGATTGCAGTGACAGCGACGGTGACACTGTCACTGATGGTGCGGTCATCTCTGAAATGTGCATCATTGGAAAGCGGTTCATTTCGCTAAATTAATGATGCATATGATGATCCAAAGAACCGCTCTCAATGATAATGAACATTAAAATGGAATTACAGATGATGCAAGAAACATATAATGACAATCAAGAGAAAGAAAGACGAACTGAGGGAGAGAAGGATAGAGTAAGAAAGAAAGACGAACTGAGAAAGAGAAGGATAGAGTAAGAAAAATGCTCTATGAGGTGATGATTTACCCGAAGTTATGACTTTAAAGAAATTATACTAATAGAAAAGAGATAAATGAGAAGTGTGTGAAATCGACAAGCATACAGAACTTGAACAAAAAGGAAATTGGAGAGCTGAGGAGCTTGTGTTAGCTACACAAGTCTTACCTAATGTAAATTTGACTCAGAAACGATAAAAGGCAAAAGAAATTCGAAAAACACAAAGCCAAGACAGGAAATTACTATTTTGCCATTTTAGAGAAGCCGAGGAAAAAGTAGCGAGTGATGCTGAACTTCAGAAAAACTTTGTTAGGTTCCTTTTTTTTCCTGTAATCAACTTAGACGGTCACAATACTCTCAAGAAAGCAAAGCGCTCAAAAAGTCTCAAGAAAATAAAACGCTTCAGAGGTGAGTGTAACGCCGTCCATCATCTATTTAATATTCTGTGATGATATTCTAAGAAAAATATCACTGCATAACTGTTAATCAAAATATGCGCTATAGAATCACTTCATTATTTTAGAAGAGAAAAAACTTTGTATGATTAAAATTTTCCAAAGCCTACGCAGTATAACAGTAAATCTTACTTGAACTTCAATTAAACATCACCACCTGGCATCTACCCAACCATAAGCTTCCTCATCATTTGCAGCAACGCACATCCACCACGCTCCATAACGCTAATAACATGTAATCATTCGTTGCGCACCGCGAGCCGGCACATCAGCAAATTCATTTCACGGCTGGACGTTCGTACAGTGCTGACCGGAAATACTGACTGAAACAAATTAGTCTGCCGCATGATGTACGGGGGCCTATTGTGCGTGACGTACAGATCTGGTATATGTAGGCGTATGGTTCTAAATAACATCCGTGAATGACTGCTTGACGGCATTGTTTGCATTAGGGCTAAAGCCTGGTAATCTCGCGCTAACATCAGGCCTTTAAATGTTATGCCACGAGTTTGGTAAACACTGCTTTTATGGCCTTAAGGCTGATGATGTTTTTGATGATAGATCATTGGTAGAAGTGTCATTCTCAGATATCCTATTATGTTAATGTTCGCAATGTAAAGCTAATGCTCACATTTGAGGAGTTGTGTAAAACTGATTACATCAATGAAGATGCCCGCTGATTCAGAAATCGATAGAATTGGCTGTTTACTAAACAATAACAAGTATGATTCCACTCATTTCTTATTTGTTATCAAATTTTATCATTAGGTTACTTACTGCTATACCAAAATATGGTGAAATTTATAAAGATGTGAGTTAGAGACTTCTAACTGTAAAACTATGCTCTCATATGCTTTGAAATTTCTCCAGAATATTGCCATCATAAATTTTGTAAGATTATCGCCAAGATTACAGATCAAGTTTGCTTGAGACTCCGGCAAAAATTATAAACACTATACTATTAGAAAGTAATATGTTAGTGATATCTTGACTTTTTGAAAATTCTTTTTCGTTTTTTCCCCTACTTTTGCTTAGTGCATATCAGGTTTTCTGAAATAGCAAAGAAATGCATTACATAGAAGAATTATTTTAGGCAACCACTTTGTGCGCGTTTTCGAGCCCTTTTTACTTTGCGAAATCTTGGATGTGACCGTTCAGTTGAGTGGATTGGACGATGTTTTGGTGATTCATCAGCTCTTCTTAAGCATGAATTAGCTTACTGCCTTGGTCAGACACTGAATGAAACAGCTATACCTATTCTTGAATCCGTACTTCAGGATGGAAATCAAGGTTGGTGGAAATCTCTTCTTATTTTTAATATTGTAAACAATTCGGCCAAAAATCATTGATGGTTGGCTTGGTAACTTTAGAATTTCTAAGATGCCTGAATTTTAGAAGTAATTGTACGTCACGAAGCAGCTGAAGCACTGGGAGCAATTGGTTCCTGCTCTTCTATAACTATCCTTATGAAACATATCAATGATGAAGCCCAGGCTATTGCAGAAACTTGTAGGTTAGCCTTGCAGAGGATAATGTGGCTTCAAGAAAGTAAATGTGATCATAAAGAATACGAGGAAGAAAGACCGTACAATTCAATAGGTATGAAAACATTGTTCATTGTTATAACTTGATTTAAGATACACAAATTAAACAGCAAATGATGATCTAATATATTGGATTTAAGTACTTCATCCTGTTGAAAATATCGTCTCGTGGATCTAAGTTTTGACGGATAAAACTAGTTCTCTTAGAAGTTTGATACTGTTAACTATGATTTGGTTTTGCAGAAATCGTTCAAATCTCTTTGATTGTTTCTGCTAATTTCCATGTTAAAATCTTTATTAAGAATGTTTTTTGTTTAAGTTTTATAAGGAATAGAAAAAACGAAACATTATGATGTAGAAATTGTGAACTATTAATAACAAAGATTGTTGAGTGGTACCTGTTCTGACTTGGTTATTATATAGTTTATATTATTCTTAAAGCTTCCTGCAAACATTAAGTTGTTTTGCATTTACTGAATTTTTTTTACTTGCAATGAGTATGTTTCATATCACAGTGAAACGCCAATTTATAATTCTAGTTTGTAGATCCAGCTCCTGCCTCAGCTGAAACTAATATTGACAAGCTTTCTTCGATTTTAACAGATACAACAAAATCATTATGGGAACGGTATCAAGCTCTCTTTAGTCTTCGAAACATTGGCACGGACGAATCTATAAAAACACTTGCAAAAGGTCTGGTTTCATACGCACGAAATATTTGACTTCTACAATTTAGTTTTGAATTGATGGCAAACGTGGTATCCATTGCATACCTCAGATGTATTTAAGTTTTCGTCTTGCTGATGAAATTGTCTGGGATTCTCATCGTTTTGGAAGCTTCATTAATTCAATGTATAAATGCCTTTTTATGTCTATTGAGTCATTATTTGTTGTACTAAGCATATTTTAACACCTTGTCACTAGTTCTCATCTTTTCATTACTGCTTTTTTTCGGACGCTAAGAGCTTTAGATGTATCTTTTTTATGCAGTCGAAGTTGCGTGTCTTGTCTGATTTCAGGACTAACTTGCAGTGATAGCGCACTATTCCGGCATGAAGTTGCTTATGCCCTGGGTCAAGCGCAATCACCGATAGCAGTTGCAGAATTGAAACATTCTTTGGAAAATGAAAAAGAAAATTGTATGGTTCGACATGAATGTGCCGAAGCCTTGGGAGCAATAGCGACGGAAGAATGCGAGGAAATTCTAAAGAAGTTTCGAAATGATCCTGAGGTACGCTGTTTTTATTTATTATGCCTAATACGTATATCTTAAATTACTGGCGCTTAAGCATCGTAATAACTGTGATAACAAATGTTTAATTGCTTGTTATCCTATCAGAAACGTATAAGACAATTTATGATTTCGGACTTTTCAGTCTTGAAATTTTTTTTTGTGAATGAATTCTTTTTCAGTCTTTTTAGAGACTTCCAGTTCCATCAGAATTAGGATTATAATGATTTATTATAATAAAGCTAAAGAATAAAAATTTTGAACATAAAAAATTTTATTTATAGCGTATTGTGCGGGAAAGTTGCGAAGTTGCACTTGATATGGCAAAATATGAAAGTAGCGGCCAGTTTCAGTATGCTTTAAGTCCTTGAAGATGGATTTACTGAAATCTAAGTAAGAAAGAGATCTGTTATCACTTGTAATTCTGATGGTCTTGCAGGAATGTATATTTGACCTCATACTTTCTACTGCATTCTTTATCAAATGTTAGTAGATGACTTCAGTCTCCTCTTGATTTTCTAGTGCTTATTGTGATACTGTGGACCATTATAGTGTTTACTTTTCAAAACTAAGCCTTCGTATTAACTGGCTATCTTTTGTTAATATCTGTTATGTTGTGATATATGGTTCGGTAATCTCAAGTCTTCAAAGTTTTGTTGTTAAAAACGATTAGTGTATGCTATCTGCGTAATAAAAAAATACATGCGTTTTTATTTGAGCATATTCATTCTCAGATAATTTCTATTCAATGAAGCAACAATAAAGTTGTTATACATAAAACCCAAAGCATTCTCTAATTTATAGAATGAAGGTGGATGTATATTATATCTTTTCTGGTGGTTATCAGTTAAAATTGTTTATTACTTAAATTGTTTTGCACCTAATTTTTAGCTCTGATGTTTCTAACTTATACTGCAAGCGTTGTGTAAGCAAGGGATAATATTTACAGTTGCCGATATGTGGCGGTTTATCAGTTCGTTTGTACTGTAAGATTCCCATCATTCTGTGGATTTAGGTGGAATGGTCATTGGTTTGCTTCAGCATTTGGTTCGAAGTGCTACTGTGGAACAGAGCGTCGTGATTTGTGAGTTATATTATTTATCGGTGAAAGTATTCAGTTGAAAGTGGTTTAATCGATTCCCGTCGTATGTTCTAAAATACTGCTTTGACTGTTTTCAGTAAAACCTGTCCAGCTAGCACGCTTGTACAATAGATTTTATCGCAAAACAAGTACAAATGATCCGGTGCGTTTTAGTTATAAAGAAATACTTGAATATAATTTATGAAAAAATATTGGGGAACGGAAGATTTAACAAGTTTTCTTTGTTATTTACTCTAACTGAATAGATCAGAGCAGTGATTCTCGATGTAGTCAGGGCAGTTCTGAAATTATTCAACGCTTTTGTTTCTTTAAAAACGTATAGGAATTTGTTTTTAAATTTTTATTCTTAGAATTGCATTGTATGAACAAAATTAATTATGGGCTGAAGAGTTTTAATAAAATGCACACTTTAGACGGCTTTAAATTCTGGAGACATAGGTCGCATGTATCAGGTGAGCAATGAAGATATCGATACATTATATTATCGATATATGTTACCTGCGAAATTCCGGAAGCAAGTGGAAACATTGAAGGAATGTGTTTGGTTATATAGACGACCAACATTTGAAGCAACCACTTGTTTAAAGGTTTGCTTTTTAATTTCATGTATTATCGACGTCATTTTATAGACATGGAATACATACACTGCTTTTGAAAAGTGAATAAATAACACTTTATTTCTCAAAAAGCAGGAACTTCGGAAATTTTCCAATTGTTATTATTATTATTAGTCCAGGAGAATTCCTTCCAGTATCTGAGAACTCTGGTATTCTCCCTGCTTCAAGAAGTTTTGATTCATCAAACTTTCAACGGTACTGAAATTCTTTCGGCAAATAGCATAAGGTTGAGATGTTATAATGCTAATTCAGTATAAGTAAAGTACTAGATTTTTGAGATTTTTAATACTCATATCTTTAGAAGTACTTTTGTGGCAACGACACATTTCCTTACTTTTTAGTTGGTAGGTGTGGACATTCCAAATTTACGTATGGTACTGTGGGGTCGATGGGGCACTGGTAAATCGATGACTGTTTTTCAAACAATTTATCATGTATGGAAACAAGGATGGATAATATTTACGATACCAAATGGTGAGTGTTTGTCTTTTATTTTCAGCCCCATATAATTTACGGTCTGAATCTCTGTAACATTTGCTTTTGGCATTTTTGAATAAGTCGTATCGATTTAGACTGCTGTAATTTGCTTTAAACATCTGAACTACATGTTCGGGAGTATTCGTACTTCCCCCATTATGAAAATTGAGATTTAATAAAAGGAGTGTTTGTGTCTTTCTAATATAACTGGCTTGCAAATCAATCAGAATTAAAAGCAATAGTTCTTTATTGAACGCATAATTATCTTCAGAATGTAATTTCCTTTCACTTACTGTAATATAAACTCTCCAGAAATTGAAAATGACCCTTTTTCTTTCCTACCTTTATTTTTTAAGTAAGAAAATATACTTTCAAAAACAATGAAAAGCGACCAACTTTACACTTTTCTTATGTTTTATGTGATCTCTCAAGAAAATTTCCTGAAAATGATGGGAAGAAAGACAATTTTCAGTGATAACGATTATGAGGGATTATGATGAAGCAAAACCATCAACTTATTGTGAGGGCCGCATTGATTTCCCTGTTCTTGGACACCAAATATTAAGAAGATTCAAACTGATGAATGCTCCTAATTGGGAAAAACTCAAGGTTCTTTTATCATGAGTTAGCTCCGATTCTACAAAATCAGAGAAATGGAATCGAAAAAAATCACGTTTAATATTGTCTTTCCTTATACAAAGTACTCCATATTTTAACGAAATTCCAGGAGTGCAAAACTCAGAAGCATTACAAATGGTCCAAAGTTGAGGAAACAAAAGAAGGGGAACCAATCACAAATATTGTTGACATTGTAAGGTCCAGTTAAAATTCGTCTATGGCGATTGCAGTCCTAGTTTATTGCTGATTTGGGTTCATTTTTATAGTTAAGGAATACAGTTCAGTAGGAGGAAGTGTGCTTTGTTTCAGGGTTGTTCTGCTCCTTCTTTATCATCGGATTGTGTTGGTGGTTTGCTTCGGGAGTTAACATATCACTGTAGTGCCGGCAGATTTCCATTGCTTGTCACAATAGACCATGCAAATTCTCTTTATGGCAAAACAACAATGAAAGACAAAAGTCATAAATTTGTAGATCCGAAATACTTCACCTTGATTCACCACCTCCGGAAGTTATTACGAAATGACTGGGTAAGTCCATTCACTTTAATCGAAAAAGCATATAACATATGTGAGGAATTCTGCAAAAAAAATATTTTGATATGAGATCTTTATTTTTAAGACGAATGGTGCATGTTTGTTGGTTGCCGACAAAAGGGAAATCAGTGACGCACGTGATCACCTTACAGTACCACTGGAGACACCATTGGAACTTTTCGGCGAGGTCAGCTTATAGTGATGTAGAAAAAATCATCCCTCATTTGTAGTCAGACATTGTACTTTTACATTCTGATTATTATTACAGGATATAGAAAAAATAGAGCCTTTTATACCTATTGAAACTTCGTTGTATTCCGCTGAAGAAATGGATACTCTCTACGACTATTATTTTGAAAAAAATTGGATTACTTCTGAATCAGGTAAAATTTAAAGTTAGAGAGAAGTTACAAGGGGAATTAATCACTTCGAAAAGCATTTGATTTGCTTACCACGAAATTAATGAGGCTACTTGAAATTTATTGCATGTTGAATTTCGACGTGGGTAATACATTCTGCCGTACTCATCTTTTACTTTAGATCTCGTGATCTAACTTCAGGTCGCACGGAAAGAGCAAAAAAAGAATTGAAGTACTTGAGTGGAAGGAACCCGTACTATTATGAAAGAATCTGTGCTTTTGTTTGATGTTAGAAAAAAATTTTCTTTTGTTCATTCCTTTCCTACAACAAATAATTAGCCCACATCATACATCGAATACCAGGAATTTTTTAGATCTCAAAAGATCAACGACTTTAAAGAAGTACGAAATCTGAAATTTGCATTTCACTGAAAGTTCTCGCAGAACGAACCTGAGATGATGAGTTTTTTAAAAAGGTATACAACATAACTTTGCAGGATGAGTATTTCATTTGAGTATCATAAGTACTTCATTTGAATAAGAAGAATTATAAAATTTGGATACAAACTAAAACATTTTGTTTCATGCTACAATGATGAGTCCTTTTGACTCATAGAATTCAGGATCCCAATCGTATCCATAATGTGGTAGTTAAGTGTCAAAACGAGTTCGTTAGATGACGCCGATAAGAGCTGTATTGTTTGAACACGATGATCTTCTAGTGATGGCAATTTGCACAATTCTTTCACTTCCGATATGGATAATATTCGCGATCCATAAACGATAGCTGCAAATGATTCCATTCACATGAATCTTCAAACTAAAATTTATTCAAAGTGAAGCCAACGTAAAAATCTGTGATAACGAAATGACATCTTCACACCCACTGAGAAGAGAAACATACCACAACGCCGTGTAGAAAAGGTAGAAAAGGCCCTTTAAAAGAAACTCATTCGTTGCTCAGTTATTCTGTCTGATTCTTACCTATTCGTAGGGCACTAATGCTTTTGTAACATATCTAAAGAAATTTTAAAAGTCACCTATTGGCACCAGCCAATCAATTTTCTCGCATTCAGTTATTATTGCTTTAATCGCATTCATGTCTTTACCAAAAAGTTGACTGTTTGTGGCTACAAATATTGTATCGCTCAACGACTGGAGAGGAGTACCTTCTAACACTTTCTTCATAATTCTATTACCATAATCCCGAAATTCGAGGCCTTTCAGTCGTAGCCTGAAAATTCCTTCAAAAAAGATGTTACAGATATCGTGTTGAGCAAATAAAAATGTTCCTATTCAAAGTTAACAAGCTCAAAAACCATTAGTAGAAGCAAAAGTTCGAAAACCTACTGGTTTCGAGTTAGCCATTCTGTTCGTCGCTTTACGGCGAGTCTGTGACAAATACCCATCACTTGATAGCCCTCATCCTTGATTTTTTTCTTAATATGTTGCACTAGTGCCATATCAAACGCTGAGTACTAAAAAAATCATATAGCCTCAAGTCATAAGTTGTAAACCAACTGATGCAAATCAGAAATATTTAAAGTCGAAGTCGAAAATTTTAGCAATAAATTTTCGTATCAGATGAAATAAAGCAACAATTGATTGAATGAACTGGGGACAAACATACGGAGGATTTCAATTCTTTAATAGAATCCATGGTTGCCTTGTATGACGGACATATACTTTCAACCTTAGGTACCATAGGTTCCAGTGCAGCATCATATAAACGTCTCCGGTATGGTCGCGGTCGTCTAAGTGGCCAGTTTGACGAAGCTTTTCCTCTTGTACATAAGTGGAAAGTTGATATCGACGGTAGCAACCTTGATAATTCCAACGGTAACCGCATCTACAAGATGACTGATCATATGTAATGGCCCCACTTTCCTGACGGGCGATCCGGCTATATCTCCGCACTCCCGAATAGACTAACATTATATTTCTGCACCCAACCCATTATTTACCAAATGCTCATAATCAATCGAACTTGGAATCCCTGCTCTTACTTTGCAACCCTACTTCAGCTCAATTCAGAAAATACATTGTGCTTTTATCACAGTTTAAAAAAAAATAGAAAAAATATTCGCAACTTTCATTCGCAGTACAGGAAGCTACACACTCTCGTAAAAGAACATATAATGTTATGTGTCAAAAAAAAGTACAAGGAAGAGCTGAACATAGGTGTATTCACGTTTAAAAACGAAAAAACGTGAAAACCATCAAGGGCATTACTACTGAAAAAGAATGCAACTCAATTTTTAATTCATAATTTAAACATGCATATATAAAAACACATATACTTTAGTAAATATGTTACACAAAAATACCTAAATAAATACGTATAAAACTTTTTATACATATGTTACAGAACAAATTTCACAAAGAATTCTTCTAGTTTGATTGTTAGTCAAAATGAACCTTCTGCGGTACGTAAAAATATATAAGTGAAGTTTCGAAACAGAAGTCTTCCTGATTTCATATTATAATTACTACCAAATTTCTATTTGATTAACGCTTGCTTCTCGATATGTTTAACGAAAACATCATTTAGGCAATGTCCTTTTTCATCGTATAACACTATGCTTCGGTCGCTTTCACCTTTACCGAATACAGCCGTTAGGTGCTGTGCTTTCTCGCATATGCTACGTAGAAAAACACGTGCCCCGACACCCAACCACCGCGCATCTATTGTACCAGACAAACGAAGTGGTCCCAAACACGCCGGAGGCCATTCCTCGACTGATAGCTGCAAGAATTTTCAAACACATGATAAAACCGCGAATTATGATGAACTGGGAAGTGAAGGAAGAATTAAATGACAAAAAATCAAGTTCTTAAAACATCAATTAATGATCAATTGCATGCTTAACAAAATATTAGCACTGGCATCATTTGTATTGTACGAAAAAAAAAGACTGCATTGGACTATTTCTTGACGTTTATAGTGACAAAATAACTAGTCCTTTTTAACGCACAGTTGTTCTGTTCTCCGAAGAAAAACTGGGAAAATCATAAACCAAACGACCGGAATTCATTCCGTTATCTTTAGATATTAACGACAAACTAACCGGTTTAGGCGCGCGATAAAACAGAGACTTATACTTGACAAATTTCTCTTCACCGGTATCCACACATAATACTTTCCAGTCATCATCTTCACGCGCCAAAATTTTCACTCGATTCCAACAATCATTAAACCAAAGAAGATAATGTTCATTTTGAGAACACCACGATCCTGACACTGGTAGTAGGTCAGTCTAAATATTCATCTTTTAAAATGTTACAAAATTTTTCTATACAAAAGATATACTGATTATTACTCAGACCAAAACGTATCAACATGATAAAAGCACGAAGTATATTAGAAACACCACTTAACAAAATGTCACTGCTACCCGAACAAGAAATGCCTCGTTCTTAAATAAAAGGTAACCTTTACAACAAAACTAACATTATCTATACATGAAAGCTTCTTTCTGAGCGCCTCATGCTGCATTTTAGTTTCTGCGGTACTCAAAAAGATTTCCGTCGCACAGTTTACGTTCAGAACTTCCACTTGTACTGATTTCTGTGATAGAAGAAACATTAAATTCAAAAATCTAGACCCTAAACAAAAAATCCATTGGTTCAGCTTATTGAAGAGGGAAAAGACATGCCTCACGCGGATCAGAATTTTCAGAGTATGAATCTGAATTGCATAGTGGAGGAGATGGCCGAACCATAACGACTGACTGTCTCTACAAAATTAAAAAATCAAATTTTATTAAAAATAAGCTGGAGAAATTAACAAGATTTTTCTTCAAGAACTGTTTTATATATAAATCATTACTTACATGTGTTATACAAGTGTTGCAATATATAAATTTTATCTGGCATATCAAACACTCACTTTTGAATGTTCATGTCTAACCGACTTGCTGAAAGTCTCATTTTCGCTATCTGATTCACAAGAAGTGAGCGATTTATTTAAATAATCATTTTCGAAATTCTAAAAGCACAATAACAATGAAAGGTTTAAGTTAACCCTGAATACCCATAAAATATAAAAAATACAAATACCAAAATTTTTTTCGAAGGTTGCAAATACTCTCATTTCACTCAGTATGCCTGACAACAATAGTTACCGTAGAAGGCGAGGAAACTGATGGTTTTCGTTGTTTTTTATACAGTGGAAATGATATCCGATCTTCTTTGAGAGGTGCTTGACGAAGTTCAACCATTGACCGTGGAAATAATTTCGGTGTTTTGAAGAGTGACTTTGACGATGATGATGATGATGACGATGATGATAATGATGAAACTGGCATTATGGGTGATGGTGGAATTGAGGCCAGACGATTTGCAGCTAAACTGTTGAATACACCTGAAGAACGCCGTTTCGACGGCTGCAAAGAACTGACACCACAACGCAAAGGTAATGCTCGTCGCTGTGAACCTACAAATCTAACCTATAAAATATTCTATCCATTCCAAAAATTAATTCGCTACTCGTTTCAAAGTGTCTCATATCCAACTATCACATTCACCAAAACTGTTTAGTTTTGTATACGCTTCCCAACGTCTATCGAAAATACATGCCAAGCGTAATTATTCTACTTTCCTTTTCCCAACCTAGGAGTCAGCGAATTTCTAAAAATTCATATTTATCATTTATAGCTCTTAAAATCACATATACTGACCTAATGATAACGAATGACTGAAAGGTTCAAAATTCCGTTCCTGTGGAACAAGCACTGTGCGCGGGAAACTCATGCTGGATGAAAAAGAAGCCGTATCAGCATGTAAATCTCTGCCCGAAGTAAGGTATAGCCGATCTAATCTCTTAAAAAAAATTTAATTTTATAGCTAACTCCTTTGCTTTCAATTACTAGGAAAAGGCCAAATTTAAAAACTTGCCATGTCGATATTTTCCAAAGCATCCGAATAGTTTTGCGCAAGTCCTGATTGGCGAACGGAATCTACCTGCAATAGTTATTGCAGCTAATCAAGAAATATCTCACAAATGACAAAGCATTTCCGCAATCCATATTATTTCTTTCAAAAAAAGCTATGTAAAACAAATGTTACAAAATTTACTTCCGCTTGGAACTAGAAATCAGAAGTCAGCCTAGTAAAACTAATAGCAAAAACAACATCCAAACTTTGAATGCATTTTACAAGCGGGGATTTTTCCAAAAAGAATTATAATTTAAAAATATACCTCCACGGCATGTTCAATGTATTCCTCAAGTTTTAGTCCATTTATAAGCTCGATGACAGAGAGAGTTGACGATGCTGGAGAGTAGACACGTATGTGGGTTCCGACCTGAAGGACTTCTTTTGCCACTGTTGATTTGGTGAACGCTTCCAACTTATCAGTGGTATCGATTGCTCGAATAGAACAGCACTAAAATTATTCTTCAGATTGGAAAAAACTGAATTAATTCTCTTATCTAATAGTAACAACAATAATAATAATGGTGGTATGATAAAGCCTTTTGTCAGTGGGTGATACCATGACCCCTGTGGCTTATCATGACGTATCAATATACTTATTCACACACTTCGTAGAAATATAGCCGTGAGAATGTTACCAGATATCATTATTGTTCGAATTTCTTATTACTATTATCATCGCTGTCACTCGCATAATTTAGATTGCATTCATTATCAGACTTGCTTAAAAATTCTACCTACTCACAGAACGTCAGTCGTTAGTTCTGAAAACACCTAAAAATTAAAAAAATATCTATATATAACACACTAGTGGGGGAAATAACAAATCCGTTCGAAGCATATAAATTCCACCATCACGGAATTTCAAGCTGCGCAACGTAACAGACGGGTAATCGACGGAAGCGACATCTACTACCGAACGATCTCCACTAGTACAAGTCACGCGAGCGCGCACCCAACGCTGCAATAGCAAGATATTTACGTCTTAATGTATTATTCTAAAACAATTTAGCATACGGCAACAACTTCCACCGTTTTTAACCGCCACCCCCTCGGAATATCACGTCAATGCACCCTTATTTAACGTGAAATCCTTCTGTCCTAACGTTCTTCGTAACAAGTAAAATTATCTACTTGGTTGCTAATATCCCACGCAACGCATGCTAGACCTTCGCTGACGTGCACACCTGTCTCAAAAGCTAATCTACCACGTAGTTCCTCGTTACCATACACTGATTCGAGAAACTGTTCGAGATACATTAGACGAATTGATTGCTCTGAAGCTCTTTGATCTGTTATTAACGATTACAGAACCCTAGGAATGCTACGTAGATAGAACGGAAACTTGGCAAGAAACGTTGCAAAACACTGCCGCTTATTGGACAAATCTGAACCTCCGACAGTTCAGGATGGCTATGATACTTTCTCATCCAAAGCCAGAAATCGTCGAGGACATATCATAGCCCACTCTTTCCATTTAGAATTACTGGTATTAGCATCCTAGGCCCAAGAAATTGATGCTTCTGCATGCCTAGTCTATCAGACCATGAAAGCACATGTCTGGGATGCAAAGGTTATTCAAGCATGTTTAAGATGGTTAAGCATAGGTGGAAACTACCTGGCCCTCGCACTTGCATATCTTCCAAACTTTCAAATGCTACAACTGTTACGTCGCACCAAATATCACATGGTAAATTGGCCATTGTATATGAGCCAAATGCTACACCGCGACAGCGAGAAGATTCGCCAGTTAGGGTCGCTGCCCTGAATTTATTCATTTAATTCAATTAATCAAAATTTCACCCAATGAGATTGTTTTTTGTTTCAATTATCAGTCTTTTATTTAAATTATTTCCTCCATTTTCACACTAATGTGATTGAAAAAGGTTGAAAAGTATTCATATTTCATCGAGTCATTTCATATATTACTGAATTACCGGAAACATTGCATAATCGAAATTAATTAACACTCTACCAGTACAGTCCTTTTTTTTATTTCTATTTTCTATCTTTAACTGTAGTACAATCACTACAAGTTCACGTATCTTCCGGTACAGTAATGTTATCCATATTTTAACGTATGAGTGTTTTTTTTACACCATTACACATTTCGATACGTTTAAAACGTGTAGATTAATTTTTATATGGAAAGATTAGGATAGCATTATTTAGTGGTATATGAAAATGGGTACTGACAACACAAACACATACCAAAGTCGTGCGCTTCCAGGATCGAGATCGTCAGTTAACTTTTCCACTCGAATCTTTACAAAAGCTGAAATTCTGAATTGCTTTTACACCTGTTTTTCGGATATTATTGGCAAATTTTTTGACTTTAAGGGGAAATATGAAGTGACGCAAATATATATGACGTTTGCTTAGATATATATATATATATTTGCGTGACTAACTTATGCTTACTTCGATTTAACCAACCTTCAGTAAGAAGTGCTAGAAATGGTTCACGATCGGAGAAAACAAAGATATTCACTAATTGTCCATTACGTAATTTCTGTCCATCGATAAAACCTGCTGCCATCAAAGAATTTTGCTTTGCTGCAATAATAAACAACAATAACGAACGACTTGCTAGCAACAGTAATAGTAATTAATAATGAAATGTTGTGACTTTAATTAATTACGCTAAAAAAAACTGACATTTACGTGGTAACACAAAGCGTACACCAAATGTTCGTTTGTACTGATTAGTGAGTAATTGTGGATCTAGCATAAATAATTTATAACGATTAAGTGTTAGGAACTCTCCATCATCTACTGTTTCAACCGAACATTGATTTGTATTATAATCAATCTGATCAACACGTACACGTTTCCAGCAACCATTTATACGAGCTGCATAAACACCTGTTCTTTTTACCTGTAAATGAGATAATTCAACAATATATATATATATATATATATATACTTTTTTAGAATTTGGAACAGACATTGATTTATTTCCGAAAAAATTTTTTACTTTTTGGTGACAGCTAGAAAATGAGTGGACATCATTTCCCATCCATACAATTTCCTTCACTATGAATAACAAGTATGCAAGATAATCTCAGACAACTTTAAAAATTACATTTGAAAGTTTTTTGAGAAAAAAAACGGTAAATAAGCGGAATGAATAAGTTGAAAATTGAAAAAATTGAATTTCAAATTAACCCTTAACGCAGCGTTACATTCAATCTCACTGTCATAAGTTTCATTCATTTGCATTTGTAATGCATCGTACAGCGCTTCATCGTCCTTCAACGTACAGGTGAACTGTTGATAGATGGCATCGTAATGACGAAAAATTCCGGAAATTTTCACAGCTGGCGATAGACCAGGTGAAGCAGAATAGTTCGCAAAAACTGATTTAAAATGACGTCTTAGTGACGTTCTGACCATTCTCTGGAACAACGAGATGTTACATTGTCTAATCTTCAAATAATGTTTAAGATTACTGGAAAGTGAGGTCAAAGGTTGCAATTACTAGCGGGATGGAATCATCCAGAAGTTAGTAAAGACACTACTCGCAGTAATGATTTCTTCTTTTTTCTTAATAACTGTTACAGACAAAGTAAGATTTTATGTTGCAATATTACCGTTACCATTAATTACAGCAGCACATCCTTACAGTTTTCTATCAATTCTATTTCGCCAACGATAATTTTATTCAAAAAAAAAACAAAATTCTGCCAGTATTTTCAACAATTTAATAAACAAAATCCACTGGGTAGCATATCATTCAGTATTCCACATATTTAGTTTATTCCAATTTTTGCAAAAATTTCATTTTTTGAATTAAATTTTAACGAATGAGCTTTTTTCTAATTATTATAAAACACTAAGTAACATTTCAAAGATAATTGCTTATTAAAATGTTTTTTTCAAAAAAAAACCAAAAAAAGGCTTTAAAAACCAAAGAAAAGGGAAGGCATTCGCAAAGAGGTGGACAAACGTCACCTTTAAGTGGTTCTTACTTTTCACCACTATTTTATGTGAATTAATGGTAATGATGCAAAGAGGTCGAAAACAACGCCTTCCCATGCCGGGAATCGAACCCGGGCCGCGTGGGTGAAAGCCACGAATCCTAGCCACTAGACCACATGGGACACGGAATCACACCGCTACAAATGCTACATAAGCCTTTATATTTGGAACTTAAATTTCAAATCTTTTTCCCTTGCTGACCTTACATGAAAATCAGCAAATTAAAGAAGTTTTATTTTTCCTTTGAAATAATTGCCACAAAGCTGAAATATTTCATTAAAATATTCCTAAAATTTGTTAAACTTATGTAAATTTCATTCTTACAAGTATTTATATGAAATAACAACAGAGAACTGCCGTACACAATGTATCAATTAGTATGCAAATGTGACGTTATATCTATCAATTTTCGTTTGTCACGAATGGCTCGCCTCTGCACGTTTTAATGAAAAGATAATTTTAGTAATTATTTTACAAAATTCATTTTCTTCCATGCAAATAAATGATAATGTACTAATTGAAATTGTTAAATTCATTCAGTTACTTATCAGTTACTATCAGTTGTGGATTGATGAGCTAATAGAAATGATAAAATTTGCATATGTTAACCGTAATATTATCAGTTATAAGCATAGATGCTAGCAGAATTGACAAGAGCAAAGTTTATATTAGTAATAGTAATCTAATCACATAGCTGAAATTAATCATAATTTACAAATGAAAAATTAAAGAATTAAAAACTGAATAAACAACCAATGCTTAATAAGAGGGTAACAAAAAAGTTAAAGTAAAAAAAAGCCTTTAAAAAAGTCAGAACAAAAAAACTCTTAATGAATGGATTATTTAATTGAAGTGGAATTTCGCTGTTTTTTTAAAATATTAAAACAACCGGTCCGATAGCATTAACAATGATAGGTAAACATTGGAACATATTGCACACACACACCTATATGTATGCCAAAATCTACAACATATCGAATACAATAAGCAGCAGCATATCACAGTAAGCCTTTAATTGCCTTTCCACCATTCCTCTTATATTTATTTTTTTTAGAATAAAATTAATATTTTACATATTTAGCACTTTTCATCCTCCAATAAACACCTAAGCTATTGTAATCTTAAATAATAAGAGCGGAGATTATTTTTGATTAATTAAATTTAATTAAGCAACGATACGACAACTTTCAACGAGAGCAGCTGGAGGCGTCTCAACGGTTACGACCGCTGGTTAGTATTTTAATCTTTGACAAACTGAAGCTCATTTGAAATTCGAAAATATAAGTAAAATTGAGAAATTAAGAAAAAATAAAATTAAACGAATGTCACATTTCCTCTTGTTGATTTAACATTAATCTTAATTACATGAAAGGTTAATTTCTCATAAAAATATTGCAATTAATTAGTGAGCCTGAGCTTTGATCCGTGCTGCTTAAAAAAAGAACATGTTGTTTTTGATATTTTATCGATTGATTAATTTGCATAAATGATTGATTTATAAATTTCAACTTATTAAGATAATTCAAAATAGCAACGATCATTTCAGAAACATTAAAGAAGTCAGGAAAAATCACTGCTATTTTCTGTTTTGGTAAAATTATTGAATTTTCAGACTAATATGATAGTCCTAATCAGTAATTGCCCGAAGCTGAATAGACGACCGATCGATGATAAGCTGTGAAAATTTCATTTTGATATGTTTAACTTGCAGTTAGCGCTATGCTCAAAAATGGATTGTAACGAATTATCAAGCGATGATCACTGAGTAAAATTATTGATTCATTTCAATTTGACAATAACAATTTAATAAAAGTTATAAATAAACGTTCAGAGATCATGTCAATTCACTGATCACTTGTAGTAACTTCCGGTATTAACTGCAATTTTGGATATTAGAATATCGTGTAAATGACAGTAACGTACTCAGCTGATGTCAGTACTGTTCGATTTGCCACTTTTGGCAAATTAATCTTCAGGTGTGTATTTTCTTCTTCACTTTCATTTCACAACAATAATTTATTTAATTAAACTTTTTTTCTCAAACTTCTTTTTTCGCTTTGATTAATTTCCTCATAAAAAAGATATTATAATTATAGTGCATATATATTTTAAAGCGTTTATCAATAATTTCAAATAGTATTAAATATTAAATTTATGCAATTAATGTTTGTTATTATTATTATTATTATTACTGTTATTATTATGATTGTTAATGCTATTGCTATCAGTGTAGTATTACTGCATGATAATGTTACAGTGTGATCTTACAGATGGCGAGGTAGTATTTGGAAATCAATTTTCAACGAACTTGTTGCATGGATGATTGCATATGCATGCCTCTCTATCCTATACAACTTTATACTAACCGAAAATAATAGAAGGTGTGATTTTAAAAGTCAAATAATAAAATTCAATAAATCAATTTTTGCTTACAGCTAACATTCTTTTGTTACAAAAATGTTTACCTTTCACCTTCCAACAGATTGATCACACATGCGTTACATGCATTTCATATTTCACTCAAATACATTCATAACTTGAAGGAAACACAATTTGAAAACTTTAACTTTAATGCTACAAAAGAAACAGGAAGCATACGGAACATTTTAGGTTTAATTTATTGTTCCAAACTTACCTGTTCATTTAACGTTGAAAGAAAAAAAAACGAAAATTTGTACAAAATCAATGAATAAATGAAATGAACGCAACTCACACACACACACTTTTTTTTCCTAAAATTTTTAAATTTGTACTTTTGCAGAATCTTTGAGAATATCTGTCGTTTATTTACAAAATATACGGATGTGATGCCAATAACATTTATGCTTGGCTTCTTCATCAATATCGTTGTGAATAGGTTTTGGAATTCGTTGCATAACATCGGTTGGATCGATGCGTAAATTTTAACTTTTCTTTCTTTTCTTCTCAACGAATAGAATAGAATAATTTAATTGAGTAAACTATTTGCAAGAAAGGATAAAAAACCGGTACTGCAATATAAAGTATTCTTTATATTCTTTATTATTCTTTATCTTTTTTTTAAAGATAAAGAATAATAATCTTTTT
Organism: Litomosoides brasiliensis; assembly: GCA_013365375.1. Taxonomy (NCBI): domain Eukaryota; kingdom Metazoa; phylum Nematoda; class Chromadorea; order Rhabditida; family Onchocercidae; genus Litomosoides; species Litomosoides brasiliensis. The sequence continues at coordinate 80,556 of JABVXW010000045.1, read as the reverse complement.
TTCTTTTTTTTATTCTTTTTTCTTATTCTTTTTAAAGTAATTCTTTTTTTTAAAGTATTCTTCATTCATTTCGAGCTTCAGTTAACAAAAATTTTAAATAATTTATACCATTAGTTATTAAAATCACCAAATTACTAACTTATCATTAATCAAGAAAAACATAATCTGCGAAAATTCCATTCGTTACATCAAACTGAAGAATTTACAGGTCAGCTTTGTTTGTATGCAAATATATTTCTGGTAACGATGATCATGCTCGATTGTTACGACGAAATTTAATTCGTTATTTACTTTTTCATCAAGTGAATTGAAAAATTAGTTTAAACTTTTAAAACTTTTAGTTAAAAAATAAACAAAAAAAAGGGCTATTGTAGCGCAGCAATTAGTAGAATTAACTTAGTACAAAACACATTCCCATTTTTAGGATGTCTATTTTTACTAATACAATAATTTTTGAAAACACTAAAAATTGCTATCAATCGATGGGTAATTTTTAAAATTATTTTATGCAACAAATAGTCCCATAATGAATGAATTTTTTTTTGAAGAATGCAATGAAATGGTTTACTTTATCAATTCTTCCACCATCACTTTTAATTTTAGATGTAAAATTAAACATTGATATTTTTATGTTTTTTTAAAATTTAATTTCTATCATACTCACACGTAACTTTAATTATTTCACTTCCTTTTAAGGTACTTGTATATCGTGACATAAGTGAAGTAATACGTCGTAGATTTCCCTCATTGGAAACGTTAGTAACAGCCGGTAGATTTTTAATTCTTTATTTTACAATTTACCGTATAATTTGCAAACTAATTAAATTAATTATATTTGTGACTTACAAAGAAAGAATTATGAAAAGATATAAGAAAAGAAAAACAAAGATCGAACAGTTCTTCGTAAATAAGGTATTTGTAAAAATGATATTTCTGCAAAAAAAAATTACACAAAAATTTGTTAAAAGATTACCAACACATTCTCTCAGTATGATTGAAAAGACTAATTTGTTTTAATTAAATTAGTTTGTATGATTAATTATTGATTGAATTAAATATCCGTGAAGTATGATAATGAGAACAGCAGCAGTGAAATATTCCATCAATATGCATTAATGAAATATGCAAATTGATAATTTTTAATTTAATTAAAATTCAATCCATTTTTTCCCGTCTTCTTCTTTTACGACAATTTTATTTTAATAAATTAATTGCCGCTTGTTATTATTAATATTATTTTTTCGAAATTTCAAGGTTATATAACAGAAATTGAATTAATGCAATTTAATGCGATCGATTCGAAGAATCGTAAGTATTGGGTGCCAATTCATTGGGCAATGGGATTGGCGCAACGTGCACGACGAGAAAAGCGCATTGATAGTCCACAAGCATTGCAAGACATTTTTGATGTAAAATTTATCAAAAAAAAAAATTAATTTTGCAAAAAATGAAAAAGCAATTAATAACTTATTTTAAATAAAATTTAAAATTTAAGAAAATAAATGTTTTTCGATTGCAATTATCGCAATTAATTATCAACGATTGGGTACCAATACCATTGGTTTATTCGCAAGTGATGTGCTTAACTGTTCGACTGTACTTCTTCCTCGCATTAATGGGACATCAGAATATTGCAGTACCGCCTGATGCTAATTACATCGATACGGTTTGTCATTTTCTATTTCATTTAAAATTTTTAATTTTTACATTTAATTAAATCAGCCAATACAAACTGAAACAATGCAATTTTTTTAATTAAACGAATAGAAATGGTATTTTGCCTTGCAAATTAGCAGTTTGTCTTACAAATTACAAATTCACTAATTTAAAAATGCAAAAGGTGTAAAATTAACATTTATGTTGAAAAAAGTTTTCAACAATGCCTTATATTATTAATGAATTGAATAAAATATTTAATTTATTTCAATAATAAATGTTTCAATAATAATATATTTTAATAATTTCAATAATATTTAATATTTCAATAATAATAATTAAATTCCCATTGCTAAGAGAACAATTAAGTATTTTCAATGCTAAATTTTTACGACGTAGAAATTGTTAAAATTATCAATTTAGCTAATAATTAATATTATTTGGAGGATAACAATTTTCTGGCATTGCAAACAAAATATTAAAGTTAACTTTAAGATTAACACGCACGTGCCGTTCATATCAATGTGTCAATTCATATTTTACATGGGTTGGATGAAAGTTGCCGAAGTTTTGATGAATCCGTTTGGTGATGATGATGATGACCTGGAAATCAATTGGCTTATTGATCGTAATTTGCAGGTATGCTTTAATATACCATCAACACAACTGTGTTGATCTGAATTTAAATACGATCTGAATTTGATTTAAACTGTGTTGATGATGATCTGAATTTAAATACGTGCACGTATATATTGTTGGAACTTAATTCATATATTCAACAAAAATTTCGAATAATTTAAGTGTACCGATATTATTTTTTTTACTTTTCTTATTTGTATGTTCCAATATTTTTTTGAATTTTGCTGAGAAGAAATTTTTATTTTTTAACTTTTCCTAAAATTAATGTTTTGATTGTTTTTGAAGTAAATTTTTGATTTTAAAATTTTCCTCCTTTTTAAACAGGACATTTTTATTACTACTACACTATCATATTCTGATAATCCTCAGGTTGGTATGACAATAGTGGATCAAACATGGGAGCCACCATTAATTAAGGACCAGTTCTGGTTGCTAAAGATACCGGAACCAATGTACAGTGTTGATGCGGTCAACGAACGATACAATCCACAAACCGGATCAGTTTCAAATACCAACCGGTATTTTAAACTTTTAAAAGGCTAATTAGTTTTTTTCACATTTATAATTTTGTTCAGTAAAGCAATTTTACTGTTAATTTCTATTGGAACTTGCAAAATTTAACTTTAAATTATGAAATCCAAGGATGCAGCAATTTCCACTTCTTCACTTTTTCTGTCTAAATATCATACTACTACAACTACGTGCTTTCCTTCTAATAGCAAAATAATTTGTCAATAATTTCTTACTTTCAAATAGTTAAACTAACTCTTTCACCTCCTTTCTGTTCTTCCAATTAAAAGCATTTTGCGCTTATCAGATGATAACATTCAAAATTTTAGTCGACGAACAAGCACACAAATGATAATGAAAAATATGCGCAGTACGAATTCGGACAGTGACTTGCCAAGTAGTGAATATGATGGTGGAAGGTGATGCTGCTTACTGATTACTTTAAGTGAATACGAAGTGATCGAAAATCTTTGTTTTTAAAATTTTGTTACCGGCAGAATATTGCAGTACTAAAAGCATACAACGATAGTCATAACAGAGACCCGTGACCTGCTTGATACTCTATTTGGCAGTGAAACATTCTGCGTTACTGCAATCGATTGCATGGAAATAATTTTTTAATTTTACTTAAAATTCCAGAAATATTTTATTTTATTTGAAAACTATCTGTCTGTATCGTTGTGGAACGACGAAAGATAAAATTATAAAATCCTTCTTATTACAAATGATAATTCACGTAGGGATAGTTAATTACTAATTATTTCAATTGACAATTAATTGATAATTAATTCTTCTGAGGAAAAAGTGGCATTCATTTAGTTATTGTTAATTATTATCCTTTCATATAGAAGCAGTTTTAGACGAAATTCCACATTAAGTGCAACAGTAAGCGGTATTCGTGACGCATTCAAACGTCGGCTATCACGTTTTACATCACGTGTAGGATCTGTAACTGATGCCGAATCTCCAGCATTTGATGGAATAAATACTAAAACAGGTGATATTTGAAAAAAAAATTAAAAAAACATATTGAAAGGAAGTACTAACTAATAGATTTGATAAAATCGGTAAAGAAATCATCTACTATCCACTCAATTTCATTTCACATAAAGAAAAATTTTTAACTAATTTATTTTGAAATTAGCCCAATATTTATTAAAAAGTTAACATTTTCTTTTATTTGAGAAAAAAGTGATTTTCACTTAAAATAATTAATTTTAGAAAATTGCACTTCACCGCCACCAACGTTGCAACAGCAACAGCAAAAAGTGAATGAACGTCGTGGCTTAAGCATTCTTCACGAAGAAGATGAAAGTCGAAAGCAAACGTATGGATGCGACAACATCTCCAGACATTCGCAAGTGATAAACGATCACAGCGATAATAAGAAACCGCTAAGTAAATATTCGAAAGGGAAGCGACGCGTATTACGGAAGAAAATGAATAAAATTAAAAGTGAAAGTGTGAAGAATGAAGAAAAGAATTTAATAAAATTAAAAGTGATTGATTATGACGGTGATGATGAGGTAAGTGACGTGTTCCTGTCCACACCTCACACCACAACTTAACACTTTTTTTTTCATGAAAGTCCAATTGCAATGCGAATAGTGAAGGATAATGGCAAAACAATGAATAAGCATACTTTCCTCAGAAGACACTTTAACATTTAACTAAACGTAACGGTTTTTTTGGGGAAATTTTGGCAAAATACCAAAGTATAGCTGGTCGTTCAACGTTAAGTGATAATTGATTTATTTTATTTTATACTTTTTCAGAAAACTGAATTAATGTGATAATATCCTCCACATAATTACATGAAAAGTTGAATAATCGGAATCAGAACTTCTTACATTAAAGATTGAAATTGTTACAGTAATTAATAATAATAATAATTAATAATAATTAATAATTAATAATAATAATAAAATAATAATAATAATAATAATAATAATAATAATAATAATAATAATAATAATAATAATAATAATAATTAGTAATAATAATAATGAATATCATGATAATAAATCAAATGGTAACATAATTTATTTCGATTGCATGAAAAGGCTAACTTATATCATTAATTATTTTATTGCTGTGAAAGTTTGCACACATTTGATTAATTTTTTTCTGGTTTTTTAAGCGAGAAAGTCAAACGGAAGAAAAATCACCAACATTATCAACTCAGATATCAACAACGGAAGTTGTAGAGGTAGCTGAAGATATTCCTGCAGCAGCGGCATATGGCTCCTATAATCAAACACCTACTGAGACTGCTGTATCGGGTACTCCCACTACTGGTAGTTTGAATATCATGCGTCTGTAATTCTTCAGAGTAAGCTTTTTTAAAATCTTTTTTGCAGCACACTTTCTTTTTGCAGGAAAAAAAATGACGTGAACAATCATAATGAAAGACGCTTTCGGTAATTTAAGCAGTTCGTTAGAATTTGTTGGAAATATCATTTCCGAAATCTCTGGCTTTTGTAAAATACAATGTCCGTTGTGGATATATATTTATCGTTAATTAATTCGTTTAAAAACTTGCGATTTTGCAAGAGCATTTATCAAAATTGTGTGCTTCACCTATTTTTTGTAATTTAAATAATCACATTTCGATTGTTTGTTTTTAAAAGATTGTGAAACTTAAAGTTAATAAAAATTTTTTGAAAAAAATTTTTCTTAATTTAAAACTTTACAGTCTTTCGTCTTTATTTTTTAAAGTTAATTAATTCGCTTAGTCATAAAATTTAAGCATTTATACGAAGCAGACAGCTTCATATTAATTTACACAAATTTCGTTATTTCACATCTACCAAAATTCGTTTCCTACAACATGAAAGTCATAAAATTCTCTTACTGCACTGTTGAATTTTCAATGAATTCTTGAAAAATTTCATTAAAATTATGAAAATATTTTCTGCCTTCGAGAAACAAAAACAAAAACTCCGTGAACTAAATCGTTATTGTTATCACTATTACTTACGAAAATCATTGTTTATCGCTGTTATTATTATTGTTGTTAGTGTCACTACACGTTGCATTATATTGGTACTTAATGAACAATAATGACATTAAAACTGTTTATATGAATAATTTTATTTCATTAGTATCAGAGATTACTCAACTTCTATGCTAATTTTACAACTGATCTGGAATTGATAACAGGATCAATTACTATCGCTAACCTTTAACTTATATGAGCAGCAAACAATATTAATATTAAAAAGCATTTATCGGAACATCAAAATGGAAAAAGAAAAAACCTTGTACCATTAATTTTTCAGCGGGTTACAAGTTAGCGTGACGTCAGGTAACATTTGTGGCACCGTGTTCCAAATGTTTTATGTATTATTGCAGGACGCTTTATTCTTTATTTGTCGTCATTCATAAGAACCACATTTATGAATGTTACACTTTGGTCAGTAATCCATAGTAATTGATAACAATCGATAATAAAATATTTTAGAACCGAAAATAAAGTAGACAAGGGTATCGAAATAAAGCAAGGTATCGAAACATATAAACATTTTTCACTTTATGTGAGTCTTTTTCTCATTAAAATATATTTGTGTGCAGACCTGAATTAGCAAAACATTTCCTTTATGCCTAAAAATTCACCAAAGTGTTTCACAAACAATGAACTGCACAGTCATTTTGTAAAAGTTATAAAATAGAAAAAAAAACAGCAGTTTGATTTGTTTAGTTGCACCTTTCAAACTGCTCTGGAATTGAAAAATTAACTGAGAAAATAACAATTTACACATCTAAATACAAGGCATATCCAAGTAAAAAAACTTCCACTTTTACATTGAAAAAATAGCATTAACTTCAATCTTTCACGTGAGATAATGCCACAATTAACTAATACTACGATGTTCCTTAATGCCGTCTAGCGGCAATCACTACAAACAAAACATTGAATAGTTAAACTATAGGAAAAGGTTTCTTAAACTACTGATGAAACACGCCGCTTCTTTCTTTTTCAGTAAAAAAAAGGAAAATTAATTTGGGAGACAATGCAATACATTTTTAAGAATATGGAGATCTAAACTACAAACATAACTGTGTTGAAAAACTGCGCAATTCGTGCCTTTTGAAAAAAGAAGCAAAAAAGTTAACTTAAAATTATAATCAAAATAAATAAGGGTTGTAGCAAATATATCCGGAAACACTATAAACACCTAATCGCTTACACTCCGCGCCAAGTACATTCTTAACTATACCACATTGGTTTTATGCCTTGAAGAATAAGAACATTTTTTAAATCAGATTTACAGCTCGCACAATTCAAAATACTGCTTAACTCTGTATTAGCAAATTGCTAACGGTAACAACAATCATTTGATCAAGAATGATACAGTTGTCGTGCCTGATCTGTGTTTATCATAAAATGAGGTTGGTAATACACGAAAATTTTGTGGTCGAATAATTGAATATCACTGAACAGTGTAAAGACTAGCCTGTCAAGAGAAAAGAACAAAAAAATATGAAATAGTTCTTGGATCCGGCATGTACACATCACTGTGCAATACCTGTTGAAAGAAAGGTCAAAAGCATGAAAAATTTGTAGAAAAAGCACTTTGTCACCTTTTCTTCTTCCTCTTACCGCCGTGTTTTTCAGCTTCATCCACTTCCAAGTCAGCATTCTTGTTCAACCTGAAAATCAACAAATCATAATTCGTAGTATTTTTTCCATACAATGTTCTCAAATTTCAGTTTACCCTACACGCATTCGGGTTTTGAGTTGTAAGGAAGATTTTGCGGTTGAATGATTGCACGGCTGAATGTTTTTAATGCAGTTTTATCAGTTTTAACATTCAAACTGCAATAAAATCTTAATGGAATGATTAAAACCTTTTTGCGGGCAATACCGTAAATTTAAGAAAAAAAATAATAGAGGTAATAATAGAAAATAATAGATCGTACTAAAGCGAATTCAATTTCCACTGTACAGACCAATAAAAAATTTGACTAATGCTTTTTATAAAAAAGAAGGAAAACTTCGAAAAAACAAACTTTTCAAAAGATGTTCCATCGACAAAGTCATCTTTAATCCCAAGTGCAGAACGCATCCGGTTACGATTCTCTATAGCAGCCTTTGCACGAACATGTGTATCACGACTGTCCATTTCTGCATCTATATCCAGTTCTCCAGATGCCACTTGGCTTTGAAGAAGTTTTCGATACTCATTTACTTTATTCTGAATTTCAGTTTCATCAAATCCCTGAAATTTCGAAAGAACTTGTCATTTATGAATTATACTTTGGGGAACTTTGTAAGAACCAACTATCGAATGAAATGCTCAAAAAGACTGGTTGAAAACAAAATACTTGGAAATTATATCAAATATATGAAAGTTTAAAACTTTTTAGATGGTCCTTAAGACCTGTAAACAACCAGTCAATCGATTTTGAATTGCAAATTAAAGGAGATGTTAAAGAAAATAAAATCTATTTTGACAAGACAATCGAGCACTACTTAAAACTTTAAAATGAATAAGAATAACAAACTTAAAGACTATCAGTTACTGAATACATTTCTAAAACAACAACGGTTACGTTTCTTCGGAGAAGCTCATTACATGGACCAATTTCAGCCTCTTTGACAATATGTTACTGGAATCATATTATAATCTACCTCCCTATGCTAATCGTAACAAATATTTGGGATAGATATCAAAAGAATTAAAGATTCACTTACACAAATCCATAAACGAAAAAAACCAGCTCTACAGAAAAAACTTCCTCCAAAAAAAGAAAAACCCAGTATCTCGTAAAATTTTCTAAGCTGACATTTTTTGAACAAACTTACTTTGTTTTCCATAAGCATCTCAAAATCAGCGCACTTCAACTCGATATGTCGTTTGCGATTATGTTCTAGCAGTTCTTGATTAGGTTTTCTATTGATTTCTGCCTCAGCTCGCTTAATATCAGCTTCCGAGTTATATGCCACTCGTTTCTAAAATGAAATATTTTTTTAACTAATAAAATCAGATGATTATTAAGCTCACTGCCGACAAAAGAATTATGCAAGCTTTTTGTTTTCAACCTTAGTGAAGACAAAATGATGTTGTGTTAGAAACTATCATAAAAAAATTAGTAAGGATCTATTGGCAGTTGTAAAAAAACTACTGAGAAAATTTTTTAACTAAACCTTTGAAAGCAAGAGATTAGCCAAATTATTCTGCACGTATCCATTGGTGCCGGATCCACGAGCTGTTTGCAGTCCAATGCCGTTATACATACTGTACGGTCTGCAAGCGGAATTTAATGTTTTACCAAAGTATAACCATAAAAACAGTTGAAACTTGAACAGCGCCTATCACTTCCTCTACTCTTCAAATTACTCCTTTCGATAGCACCACACTACAAACACTAATTATCGAACTCATCACCATTTAACTTAACATGTCTCTCACTGTATTTCACATGGACTTACAAAGAAAGACTTAAACATACAATAAAACATCCCTTGCAGCTAGCACATCAGTCACACGTTACCCAATACTCAAGCAAAGAAAAAGAAAAAAAAAACTATACTCCAGTAGGTCTTAAAATTCAAATCAATATTGCGAAAGAATAAAATAAGAACCAATTCCATCATTATCTTCTTTCATTCCTTTCACTCTTACCTAATTCCGCACTACATCACCTAAATAATCCTTAAATTTTCACAACGTATACTCTAGTAGTCTGTGACATCTGTTGTGTTCATGTGGTACGATGGTTTGTTGACATTTACCACCTAAATCTGATTCATTCCTTCGAAATGTAAATTAACGATTACCACCATCAGCCTCCTTCTCTCTCCTATACAGACCGATCTCTCACACAGCGATCACAACAACCTCACGCCCACGCTCAAATATTACGAAACCATAATGATGCTATATTTTACATGCAACGATGAACGAAACAATAATTGTCTCACTTATTCCATACTTCAAATATGCAAGTCAATGATGCTAATATCATCGTGCGGAAGTACATGGAAATGTTGTGCAAACTTACTAGGAATTTAAATTACAATTTAAAACGAAATATTCGAGATGAGTTGTATTATGTTGCACAAATATGAAAATTTTTCTACATTAAGCATTATAAATAAGGAAGGGAAGAAGTAAGCATAAAATTGTTTTATATTTAATGTTCCAATTAGTGGTTGTTATTCAACGTTCATTTAATCTAATGTCTGCGAGCATATATTATTTCGTTGTATCGGGTAGGTAACAGTCAAAGTAATACAGTACTTCTTCTGTTTAATGATTATTCTTACCTAATTCTTTCCAATAGTTTCATTGACACTTTTTTGCAATTGAAAATGAAAGGTATTATGGTAATGTCTTAAAATGAAAAGTGCGTTAGATATGGTACTCGATACCCACAGTACTCCATATCAATGGAAGTATTACGAGATCGCTGATATCATTAAATATTTTTGGAAAAAGCAATTTTGCAGTGGTATGTACAACACCATCAGTTGTTTTTATATGTTACACGAAGAAGGATAAGTCATGGAAAGGGAAATCATCAAGAAATACTGAAAGTATTCGGAGTTCAACGACATTAAGCAATATAGTGTGTTTTCTGACTGGGTCAAGATTTACTCTAACTGTAATTGGAAACTTAAATTTAACTAATTATTTAGTTTTCTTTCATTTTTTTAAAAACTTCTTTATTAAATAATGATGAAAATATTAATCTGTGACCTTTAAAAAAAAGCTTACAAGCTGGCACAGCACCTATCCTGACTTGATGTCGAATGATTAGCCCAATGCTAATTAATCACCCGAGTAACCTATTATTAATTACTCAGCCAAATAATTAAGTTTAGTTCTAATGATTTATTGATAATTACAGATAATTTTACCTCTCCTGCCAGAAAATTTTCATGGTATCTTTTTCAGACAGGTTAATACAACTTGTGCTACCGTATCTTTTTTTCCAAACATAAGCCTAAATAAGCTTTTTTTATTAAATTCGTTTTTTTTCAGCAAAATTCATATAAGGAACCAAAAGAATGCAAAGAAATGGAACCTGATAAGACACAGGAAATAACTGTGAATTTCTATAAATTGAAAGTTAACATTTGGCAAAACATTACATTGAATAATTAACAGTAGCAAAATTAATTCAAAATGAAATGCAAGAAGAAAAAGTATAATTTCACTTTTACATTCAGCACAAAAGTGGAATATTATCGTTAAAAAGTACTCAGACGGATAGGGGAAGTAGTGCGCAAAATAATACCTATCGAGTGATAGTAACGCAAAGTACGCAAGATGATTCAACGTTGATCCGTGGACGTGGGACAAGTATTTATGAGAAAATGTCGAAAGAACAAATGCTTCGAGCTGGAAGAACACAATTTAATAAAGTTTGTTGGCTATAAATTATAATTGAATATTTACTATGAGGTATTTTTATTTCTGAATGCCACAACTTCAATATTTACCATAATTTAAGAAAAATCATTGCTGTTATAATACTACTATTTTTAGATTAGTTCTGACACACAACGAAAAAGTATACGTCTTGGAAGACCTGCACAAAGTGTAATCCTATCAAAAAGATTAGTTGAATTATTAAATTTTACAAAAAATTTATTTCGCAATTTAATTTCCTTTCTTTCTAGCTATAATTTATGGACAAAAAAGAAGCAGAAGTACTATGAAAGATGGTGGAAAAAAACATCCGAAAACCATTACGTAATGAAAATTAAATTAGGAAATAATTAATTAATTAATTGAATGAGATTTGACCAATGTAATTTCAAACGATAATATTCATATTATCAATTCCACAAAATTCCAACAATACATGCTAAGAAGAAAGTCCCAGCCTTCTTCAATGTCACTGTCAGAAAGAACGATCGACCAAGGAACACAGACACCTTCAAGTAGGGAAGTAACACCTACCGACAATGTGGAAGTGGAAAAAAAGTTTGGATGAAACAAAAATTGCGTCTATCAAGTAATGAAATATTTTCAGGCTGTTTTGAGCACTATTTTAAGCTACTCATTTTTAAAAAGATTTTTCAAGTAGAAAATCAGTGATTCATGAGGGATGTCTACTGATAATTTCTTTTAATCTGTTTGATTTAATCTATCTTTGCTGTATTCAGCTAGTCGTTTGGATTACTTATTCTTAATTAAATCCAACATGAATTCACAAATTTCAAATTTATGGATTCATATTTGATTTAATGAAAAAAAAAACATAAATATATTAGATATACGATAAAACTGCTCCTTTATTTTTTTCAGAAAAACACCAATTAATCAATGGACTTTATTGAAAAATTTTTTCCAATAATCATTATGATTATTATTGTAAAACGAATATTTCGTTAAAATAAAATGATGTATTAAATAACAAAAATAGAAAAAGAATGAATGAATATAAATTTTATTTTATATAAATTTCGAAATCCAGTGGATTGCCTTAGTAGATTTGTAAAGTTTATTTTTTATTAAAAAATAAGTTTATTTACTATAATTAAGATTAGTGAAAAGAATTAAGAACATGTAATTAATGCAATTCCTCACTCTCACCTCTAAATTAATCTACCATATATGAGCAGAGTCTTTCTAAGTTTTTGCTTCAAATAAAAATAAGTGCGCACTGTGTTCTGTATAAAATTTGAAAAACTGTCTAAAAAAGTGGAGGATTTCCCAATGCACAATCGCATTTAAAGCAAAATTAATCCTTACAATTCACGTAGCTTTTTCAATTTGCAAAATTAATTTGTCACTTCGACGTTGCTCAACGCTCATCTTATTGAAATGCATGATAATTCAGCCTGCTGTATGAAGTGTTGAACATTTGAGCAAACACTCTACGCAATCACTTCTGTTCGAAGAAACGGTAATTGACTATTCCTTTTTGGTCAACATTTGTTTTTTGAAGATATCCGGAAATAAAACAAGTCAGGGAAACCACAATTTCCTGGACGTATCATCATCAATCCCTCTTGGAATAGCCAAGAAACTACGATAACAGTAGTACGTACTCATAACCGTCACCCAAATCACTATCAACTACCAGAATTAAATGCAAAACAGATTAACACCTAAATTTATTTTGATTCAACAGCAAGACGAAAGTAAGAAAAAAAATGAAACCGAATCATTAAACAATTCAACCTTTTAAGAAAGTTAGGAATAACCTATCGTGATTAACACAAGCTTGTTCATAAGCCTCGCACTGCAAAACAGGTCACTTCTAAATTGCAATATCCTAAATAACCTATTTAAAATACAAATGGAACAAACAGAATTTTGTTAATATTGAAATGGAACCAAAATATAAAAAATAGCAAATTAAAAAAAGCCTTAAGGTACCCTTAATCGTTAAGAGCACACGTACTTCCATCAAAAATATTAGACAGTGTAGTTATACTATAAACGAAATTAGTCAGCAATGAACAGACATTAACATAAAGAAAACAAAACAAGATGCATGTAAAGTGGAAATAATTCACAGTGACTTGATTTCATAAGATAATTTGCTAGGAGATACTCTACATGAAGTTCGAATGAAGTTAAAGATGAATTTTATGGTGTATTTATATCTTAAAAGTTCAAACGAAATTTTACACATAAGTCCCACATGAAACTTCGTCTCTTCTATCCTGTCCATTTTTTTCCAAATTTTTAGATAAAGCTAGCAGTACCGTAAAATACACAAGAATTTCATACATCGTCGAATCAAATAAAGACGAACCAAACCAAAAAAGGAAAAAAACAGCAATTTATTAACAGAGATGAACAAAAAACGAAAAAAAGTAAAAACCCAATTAGCAGAGATCACAAACGATTTTCGGATATTATTATCGGTATGTTTCGCTAACTATTTTAATACTTAACGTTTCACTGCTTTTTTTCTGACTGAACCTCCCTGCAACATCAAGCTATTTTATAACGAAGACATTCATTTAAAATTTAGCTGTTATAAGAAAAACGGGAAAAAATTTAAATTTAGAAACCAATACATTTTGTTATATGATATAAAGCCCTAAAGAAATTTTTGCGGTCATTAATTTTTTCCACCAATACCTTTTTCCCGCGAATATTAGAAATGTTTGCTAACTAGTACTTCCGTCTTTGTATTTTAAAATGAAACTGCGCCTACTGTATCTTTCAACTCTTCATTCGATAATAATTTTTTCAACAAGCGCTTAAGCAAGCTAACCTCTTTTTGACCACTAGTCCATGTTTCAGCCGCAGATTTAATTTCCACAATACGTTCACGAAATTGTTTTTCTAAGATATCAGCACACTGATAAATAGCTGAATCTTTGGGATTAAACATTCGAGCATTTTCAAAAATTTGCGTTATGTCGGCCGTAAATTCCGTCAAGCTGCGGTACGCGTAACAATCTAGTTTCTCCTCCACAATACTCAAATCTATAAATGGAATATTTTACTTAAAGAATTCATAACAGGTTTTAATTGTAACCTATTTATTAAAGTAACTGAAGAGAATTGATCTGGTTTCGTCACTGCGGAAAATACTGGGAAGACCCTTATCGAACGAATTTTCTTGATGAACTAAAAAGTCGCCAAAACTAACCCATTGGTTTTTTAATAATAGAGTAATAATTTGGATGATCTTTTTGATCAACTGCTTCCCGAAAAGGCCAGCTGGTACGATGATCCTTCAGGCTATTAAGAACGCGCCGAAGAAGCTCAAAATCAGGACGCTCAAGATTCAGTGAAGACGAAGTGCTTGATTCAGATCCTACTTGCTTGTTCCGTGTACACTGGGGGCATAAATATTCGGCTGCTTTCTCGGCTTCCCTAAATTCTACAGTATTAGGTACAGCCTTTAACTCGTTTGTTGTAATTGTTTCACTGTTTTTCGATACTAAGTTTTAGTATTTCTAAATCAGCGATAATTGTATCGCTTTGCACACATCATTGAACTTCTCTGTCTTAAGTCATTTTCCCCTAGATACATATTAAGTTACTAGATGAACGTTTTACAAAAGATGTTCTACATCTCCTCATCCTCTCCTTCTTTTCTTAAAAGTCCTTAAATTTAAAGGGATTAGTAAATATGTACTCTTGAGTGATCCCAACACATCGTGGGTGGAACCATCCCTCACATCCATCACATCCAACATAGAATTGCGAGTCATCATACGGTGTTTGACAAACACAATATAACTCCTGAAATAAGTAAACTGAAAAGAAGCTGAAGTTATAAAGTACACGAACAATTCTCCTTTTCACCAGACAACTTAAAAATCCCGCAGACCATTATTTTAACGACGATAACACAATTTTGTTATTAGAATGGTAATGGAATGTCGAAAATGTTCAAAAATTAAGCAACTCAGTGATGCCATAATAATTATTCCATAAGGTTCAAATTGACCTTCTGATGAACACTCTCTGCGAAGCAAGTAATTTTAATGTCCAAAATGATAAGTCAATGAGTAGTAGTGCATTCCCACATTGTTTAAAACTTTTCGGAATATATTTCTGTATGCTCACATGCTCATGTTCCTGGATTCTCATATCCTAAGCCATTGTCACCAGCAACAAATTATTGTTTACAGAAATTTTACACAAACCAAACGAACGATAAACAAGCAATGAAGAAACAGTATCATTTTCACTAACAGCGAGTAGAAACTAGCCTGCTCAGAGCTCTTTTGCTCCTTTGCACAATCTTCACACACCCAACTCGTCATTTTTTTTGACTTTCTTTCCGATATACCAATACATCTACCATGGAACCACCGATAGCACAAATCGCAACCAACATAAAACCTGAATAATTAAAAATTGAGAAGCTGGAAACTTTTCAAAATGAGGCTTGTCTAACTTTCATCGCTATTAGAATAAGGCCTATCACGCAAGATATACTATTATTCATTTTCATATAATTACTTTTTCGGATCGTAAGGTTGATTGCATTTACAGTGCCGTTTTGTAGTATCGATGTCTGGAATGGACCCTGAACTCGTTGTTTCTGGCTGCGGCGACGTTGAGGGAGTGGTACCACTTGTGATGTGGCGCTGTTCCTTTCGAGTTTTCCCAATTGGCTTCGTCTCACTACTATCTGACACTTGAGACGTTGACATTGGTTCAATCTTGATTAAACTCTCATCCCTCTAAAATTATTGAAATCGCAATCCTTACAATCCAGAGTAGTCTTTATTCACTGAGAATATCTGTTTTAAACGATTAGCAGAGTTCCATATCGGATGAATAGGAAAGACACAAAATAAGAGAAATAGAATTTCTGTCCAAGACTTTGTCATAGCAATTCACACATAAAAATAGGGAAATCATGCTCCAATCAAGATTAAACAAATGTAGCAATGTGAAGTGATTTTTAAGTAGTAAAATCATATAAAATACAAAAAATTAATTCTCATTAAATCACAAAGAGATTCTATCCTCCCACTACCAATTCCTCATCTTTCTAATTTTTATATTTCAATATTAAATAAGGTAAAAAGACGTTCATATTTATATATGATTTTCACCAAAAGTAAATCTGAAAACCTTTTTTTAATTGCTCTATATCATTTTCGGTGAAGAAATAAAACACTTACTCTCTTTTTCTTCTTGCTTTTCTCACCATGCAGTTGTTGTGAGGAATCTTCCGCCTGATGTGTCGAATCCGCTACATGATAATCCACTGGAGATGACTGCAGTGTTCGCTGTTGAACGGACAACTTCGGTTCTAATTCCATTGTTTTTGAACACTGCACACCATCGCTTTCGTTTGGAAGCTGAGCGTTCGACTGTTCTAGCTACAAGTTTATAAAAATAAAAATCAGAAACATCTTCAGTTTAAGCGAAAGAGATTTGTAGATTTGCATGACTTCAGCTAAAACAGACTTTTTTCAATGATGTTTCGCCGGTATGTACAATACCACCTAACGATATAGTACTTGGTTCTACCAGCATTCCTGCTACAGCCTGCAATTGTGGACTTGAGCCGGTATAAAGTCCACGTGTCCCTGCAAAATGTATAAATTTGCATGAAGAGGCTGATAAAAAATACGATTTAGAAGGGTCGCATATTTGAAATGCTAAAATTCAAATCTACTAAGTTCATCTCAACAACTTCAATCTTTTAAGATATTGAAAAACAGCATTTATGAAACAAAATTAATCAAAAATCTTCCTCTATCCCTCTGTTTTCGATAATTTTTAAGCCTCACTCTTTTCGGCCCTATTTCTAGGCCGGCGCCACGGCGCAATCATCCCTGCCTCGGCCTCTGCTTTCTCTTCTAACTTAAGACGCCTTTTATTGACTTCTCGCTTGAACCTCTCAATTCGACCACTAAGTTCAGCTTCAAGTTGTCTCGCTGAAAGCCGTTCAAATTTCAGTGCCCTAAAAATTCGGAAATTATTACCAGCAAAGTGATGAACAGAAATGGAAATAAGGAAAAACTATTATTACAAGATAATTTATCTTTCAGATAACAACTAACTCTAATTCGAAGATAGTCATCTTAAAAGAAAAAAAAAGTTGCGCATACTGAATGTAAGTAATACCTTCGTTCTATTTCACGACGCTTTCTTTCTTCTTCGCGTTTTTCATAAACACGCTGTACATGACGTCGATGCCAACCATTCTCAGCATCCATAATGCAAACTTCTGTTATCAGGTTGTCAAGCACCTGGAAAAATAAATTCGCAAATTTCTAAAGCAGGACAATAAACACTAAATATATATGTTTTAACAAATTCTGCTAAAATTTCATTTGCATTTTTTTTGGGAATGCTCTTTCCAAAATCTATATGTATTATAATTTTACTATAAAAATATTTTTGCTCCGCTTGAGAGGCTTTTTCTCAATGCAAACAACTTTTCCTGCTAAATTCCATGCGAAAAAGTAACTAGAAAACAGCAATATGCGACACAAAATGAAACCTCTTTTATAACTCGTTGATCGGCTTGTTCAAAAGGACGAATGTAAAGATTTGAGCGGATATCGACGGTTCCAATATATTTTGTAGGAGGACGACTACTAGCATAATTATGTCCGGCTGATGATGGCATATCTGTCAGTTCCTTCAATTGTGACATATGCACCTTTCCATACAGTGTTGATGCTGAAAACGCAGAAATAAAAAAAAAAAGATTTTAAAGAGCTCGAAAATGAGTTTTTGAGAATGGTATTCAGAACTCGAGAAATAAATGTAGATCACTCAGTGCTTTAATTATGAACATTCAGTAAGTTGCAGTGATTAAGGTAGTCAAAGTGGTATGTATAACTTTAAAAAACAGCCTAAAAAATTGCTGGATTAAAAACGCTGATAGTACACAAATTCTCCAAGATTATGTGCAACAAATTCACAAAAGTACTTCATGAACAGCCAATACATCACTAAAATTAAATTTATAAAAAACCACATTTACATTCACTATTAATAATCAAAATACTGTGTTACAGGTCCTTTACTGCAACGCATATTATACATCCCTAATAAATGACATACTCCTAATTTTGCCATCCAATCGAGGTCATGATTCCAAAGTACTTTAAATATCCTGTCACCTACTCACTTCTCTACCGGCTATCTTTTGTTTAGTATTTCTGCTGTACATTATTAGTTACCCTAACTATTATGTATAGTTTCAGTGTATTTCAGTCAATTTAAACTTATTTACAGTACCAAAATCGATATCAGATAAGTCAGGTATACAATGGTCCTGCAAAGAACATTGGAAACACAATTGTATAAATTCAACAAGATAATTGCGAATATCAGTCTTGCAAATGCCGTGTAATGCTATGCACATTTTCTACTAGCGCATAACATCTCACAAGAGAATGCACATATGATCATTACTGCAGTCCATTAGAGATCACTGGTAGTTATAATACCAAAAAAAGTCCAGCAACTAAAAGGAAATAGTTGGAAAGAATGGCGCCATGAACTCTTGAGCACCAATGCCCTCAATCTTTGACCATCCTAAGACCAATTAAAAAAATATTACAGACGCTAACCTACTTGATACTTGATAATGGAATGTAATCACCACGGAAATTTCGAAAATCAACTACCACGTGGCACCGAAATTACGACATATTAAATGTAATGAAGATTATATGCAATACGACAGCAACTGTGAACTTCTGAATAGAATTACATCCGATGCACGTTTATCAAATGTTTCATGAGAATATGCAGAAGCAAAACCATTGCTAGTATACATTCTATTTAGAGCCGCCAATTCCAAACCAGAAGAAAATAGAGGACCTTAACCAAAAGTTTAACAAATCTTAATAAAGTAACAATAATTAATGATTTACCTCCTCGTCCGTGATGCCCCACTCGTACCATTTCAGCGCCAATACGCGCCCGAGCAACATTTCTAAGAAGACATTATTTCATCTTTTAGAGCCCATATTTGACTTAATCAGCTTTTTTTAAAATAATCTTAAGGAAATAACACTTTTGTAACCGTCAAACTTCAACTTGTTGAAATGAACCGACCTCAATTTCCAAATGATTTTGTTCAGTTAAATGAAAAAAATCTAGGAAACCCGTACCCTGCCATTTTGGTTTCTGTTCGTACCATACTCGCGTATCTACCACTACCAGTTGCAGAAGTTCCGGAACCATCCTGGAAACTGGACGTTGGTAGTTTCTGATCGCCCATTTGTCTACTTAATCTACTACGGAAATCAATTCACCTAAGTGGACAATTTTTCATACAACAGTGCATGATCGTGTGACTTGCAAAAAATTTACTTGCAAAATATTTTATTTTATACACAAAAATAGCAACATGAAAAATCAAAATAAAGAAATAGTAGTTAAAACCAAGCATCAGTTTTAGTCGGCTATCATGCAAATAATGAAAAATCAAAACATAAATTTACGTAGAACTGAACGAATGTGTCATGTGATATTATCCATTATGAAGAGAAAATTAAAATACAATTTTTGATGTTAATATATTAACAACGAAGATTTTGCGTCCTACGATTTCAAGCAATTTCAGATGACGGTAACTGATAAGCGGAAAAAAATTAACTGATATCTTTAAAGGATAAGAATACTGAAAGGCACCTACGATGTAAAACTACATTAGACGAGGAATTGGTATGGAGATTTTCTAGCTAAACGGGGAAGTATAACGAGGATGTCTCAAGAACAAGATCAAATGCATCGTCAGATGCATCAGTAATGTAAACAAGTAAATTTATAACAGTGTAACGTGCAAAATCTCTGCAATCCTCAGCCCGCCGTTTATGATATTATACAAATCTTAATGCACGAATAACATTGTATGAATCCAACAAGCCAAGATGTAACACAAAGTCACACGATCATAGCAATTTATGAAAAATTATCTGAAATGCAACGAAAATACGAAGCGACATTTCTAAATCAAACAATGGTCCAAGCTGGGTGGAGCAACAAAGTGATCCTATTATTTCATCTTGTGATTTAGTATATTATCACTTCCCTTTGTTACTTTTGCCCAGTTATATTTCACGACCGATTTGAAATTTGGTTTCAACTTCTATCTATTGAATTTTTTACTCCCTCTTTTCAAAACTTCTGACAACTCTGAAATCATATTTCTTATCTCTAATCATTCTAAGCGCAATACAAGAGATCCATAGATCATTCAATTTATCAGTAATGTAAAGCTATCAAATCCCGCTATAAGTCTGCAGCTCATCATTACTGTAGTAACCACCACTTATCTGAAACTCAACACTTGGAAATCAACTGAAAAGTTTCATTTGTGATCTATAATTTATGGAGCTGTAAGTGCTGCTAAAATGAAGTCTATTCAACTTTTTGGCTCTCATTCTTGAAATAAGCTAAACTTGGCTTCTACTTACCATAGGATCGTGGTCACCAAATATTTGACCTGATGATGTTTGTGGCTCGAGGGATGAATGTGCTACTGCTGATATGCTTTGCCGCTGTTGAACTGTTACAGCTGGTCTTGTGTCGCTAATAATGCGTCCATTTCTAACAGTAAAGATATGCTTTTGAAATTCGGATTTAACATACTGAGAATGACTAGCGTATTAAACTAACTGCAATCTGAAATTTTGAAAAAACTAATATAACAAAGAACAACCTACCCAGAACTTGGAGCTGGTCCAGATGGCCTTGCGGACAAGCGATTTTTTTCCGCTAATAAACGATGTTCTTCGTCTACCTGTGCTGTAATCGGATCACTGTGACCACTCAGCACCTCATCGTCTCCTGCTCGTTTTGTATTCTGCAAATGTTTCGAATTAAAAGCTAAGCTTAATCTGCCAATAGATTCAATACCGCTTAACATCATTTAAAATCTTATGTTTCATCAAGAAAAGCGGTTAAAATTAAACGTTTATATTTTATTAGGTGAACTAATCAACCAGCTGCACTACATAGGCGGCCACTGCGGTTATTCAACACTACTGCAACTTACCGGTTGCACTCGGCCAATTCGCACTGTACCACTAGTCTGATTTCCAGTAGCGGATGAGTGATTTACTACTGCTACTGTTCGCTGAAAATGAAATGAAATAATTCCAGAATGGATCAGTAAAAGAACAAACATGGAATGTTGGGAAATTAGTTTATTGTCAAAGAAACCGGGACTTCTTATCGTCAGAAAGTTAAAAAGTTTGAGCTGTTATTCCGGGCCACAGACATAGCATACTCGACAATGTTCCATCTAAATCACTCAATTCAGTTCAACCTTCTTTAGTAGACAAATCTAACAACTATGCGTACCATCTTTCTCTGCATAACACTTATAAATCCACGTCTTATGCTTACTAACTCAATTTGACTACTAATACTTACCGCAGGTAATCGCACAACTCTTCCCACTGATTGATTACCAGTGAAAACGGTTCGAGTAGCGCTGACCGGGCGAACAAATGAAGAACCTATAGAAACGGATTTTATATACAATGGAAACAGTGTAAATATTGTTGCTCTCAATATAACGGACAATAGAGAGGGAATTATGCGAAAAATTACAAATGCATACTTGTTGGGGGACCTCGAACATCACTTATTGTTGCACCGCCGGCCTGAAGTATTAATATTCATTAGCAATATTTCAGTAGATTTTCAGGCTCTATTTAAAGCTGAGTTCCGAAGCGTGTTTAAAACCAGATTTGCAATACCCAGAGAACGTTGAGAACACTAGGCATGGATAACAAACACAGCCTTATGTCTACCCCATTTTCCCTACTCTAACTGCATGAAATTTTCTTTCCTCCATCCTTTACATTCCCGGATAATTTTAGAGTATTTCTCATACCATCAAATCTAATATAGAAGAATGAGACCTCGAACCAGACTTGGTGGCTTGAAAAAAAAACAGTTCCTAATAGTGAGAGGATAAAGGAATAACAGAAGAAATAATAAATGTGAAAAAAATTATAAAGTTTACAATATAATTGGCAGTAAAAAAATGAATAGCAATAATTTGTACTTGTGTTGTGCGAACAGCTCGATAAGCACCGGGAGTGCCTGTGCCACTAGTAACTGGCCTTAAATACTGAGTTGTACCATCACTTCGACGAATCAAAAGCAATCTTTTCCCTATCGGTGCCTGAAATTCAAAAAAATGCTAATACCTAAAATTATAAACGTTCTAGTGAAAGGATAGCAATTAACAAACTTCCGCATGCACATATGAATAAGTTGTGAGATAAGAAATACAAAGAATTCCTTGTAAAAATGCCTAAACCAACCGCAGGAGAACCATGACTTGAGCCTGGAACTGATACAATTCTTCGTGTAACTGGTACCCGCAGTGATTCACGTTGATAAGTTTCAGATCTTGACTGTGAAGTTATCACTGGTGGAGGACGAACAGATCCTGCCGTGTTGGTTGTCCTGGTTCCTTGACCTGCACGATTCTGATACACCATTACACGACATAACGTACCATCTGATTTCTAAATTGTTCGGTCCAAGTATTATGAATGAATTCTGAACTTCCAACTTTAATATTTGAAATACCCTGTTTAATAAATTAACAAGGTATAAAGTAGGAATAAAAAAAAAACCTATCCTAGCCATAAGACTTTCAAACCGTCTTCTAAATCAAAAAATTGGGTGCTCTTTCCACTACCGTTTTCCAAGGGATAGAATAAAAACCAAAAAGATGGAGCCAACCTGAAACATAGTATATTTCCCTCCTCCTAGTAGTTCACCTGCCCGTCTGGGCATCTGTTCATACTGACGATGTACATTCGGATTTTGCCAATGCGCTCTATACGGACTGAAATTTCATAATCTAAGGCATATATAGTATAAATTTATTTTCTAAGAAAAGCCGACATACTAAAACCCTGGAGACACGAGTGTCATGCCCTAAACCCTCACAAAACTTCATATTCTCTACTTTTAAAGTAAATGTGATGGTTAAGTGACAACTTTCTCAAGGAGAATTTCACAACTACTAAAACGACAAATACCGACCCCAGTTTACGTTAAATAATTTCACAATTACCTTTCACTCAGGTGTCTTTCTGACCTTTGTTCTAATAATCGTGGAACTTTTAATCTTGGTTCTGAACTCGTAATTGATTTTTTGGTCTCAGCAGCACTTGGCAACGTTTCGACATCGATATATTCATCATCATCATCTTCGTCATCCTCATCATCCTTTATATCATAATCGTAATCCGGTATGCGCTTAGGTTGCGGACGACGTCTTTCAGCAGATATGCGGTTAGAATGAACTATCGGGGATTCATAATGTTTTACAATTGGCGCAGAAAGTTTATTACCCACTGAAAACAGAATTCGCATGAAGTCACGATGTTAGCAATATGCTTCGTCTTCACCTTACTTTTTCTTTTCTGAAACTGCTAATTGAAGAACAGTTGGCATAACAAAAATGTTACAAAATGAGAATACTTTCAAAAAGCTGAAACCGAATACCTGTAACGACTGATGGCGCAGCCAGACAACGTCTTGTTCGATTTTCGACATTCTTCCAATAATTAGCTATTTCCCAAGGTTTCAGTTCAACACCATCAATCCATCGTTCAACCACTTTCACATGATCCTTCCGTATCGCGCCGTTTTCCGATCTCCCTTTAGTTGCTTTTCTTTTACGCAAAGCTGAAATAAATCATGGGAGCTATTATCCCGCAGAAACCGAAAACACAGTATTCAAAAAATGATGGTGACGAATGTTTTCATAAATGACAAAAGTCAGTCGACAACGTAAATATATTATATATTATGCGTTACTTTGATTGGTACTATTCCATACTCCGTAATATCAGAAGATCTTCCTAAGGCACAAGCTAGTAGTGACAGCAGTGAAGAAACAGCTTATAAAATAAAACTGAAGAAAAATTCACGAAATAAACTTACTTTTCTCCAGTGATTTTGATGGATGATATGCCGCACTTCCTAATCCTTCATTAGCATCATCCAGATCAATATTGTCATCCAAGGGAATCAACTCTACACTAAGTTTATACTGCTCGTACATACCGTCTGGCGGATATTCTTTATGACCAATTACTGTTCGTACTTCATCATGATCGGCAAGATGGACCGTAACCCGAAAATCCTATAAAAGACATCGTTTGAGCATTTCAGAAAAGAGTTCAAGCAGTAATCCATAAAAACAACACCCATCAAAAAATCCATCAACAAATATTTTAGAAATTAAGTAATTGAATCGTTTTGTTGAAGACAATAATTAAATCCAACTTTAGAGCATCTAAAACCTAATGGTATTATTCTTGCTAATTTTCATTGTGAGACTTTAAGTATGACACCCAGGTTTCCTAATCTTGATTTTAAAAAAATTGGTAAGAAACTTCATCTGGTTCGCGATGCATATCAGCCCATCGAATGCATGCATAGAGTACTCGAAGGTGCAGTGCAATGGAATGGTACGATTGAGCGCGTAACACCAAGTATCTGTAGTTCAAAAAATTGATGCACATATTATATATATATATATATATATATATACAGTGATCTCATATTGATTATATAAATTTTAAATTAAAAAAACTACTTCAATATGAACAAAAAGAAAATTAGTGAACCTCCAGCAGTTATCAAAGAGCGGACGCTGACAAGGATAATTCCATACTTGAATGTTACTTTTCGCCATACGATGAAAACCAGGAGCAAGATAATTCAAATTCACTCCGCCCTGGCGAGCCAAGCGTTTTAATGCCCTAAAAATTATTCAAAATTATGAAAGTAATGAGTCCAGGTAAAATCACATTTATTTATAAGTTCAAATTCCTTCAGTCTTGGAAAATTACGAATCAGCTTATTAATAGCTTTAAGAAAATACAGTTATAAAATTTATGCTAGCTTGTATCAAAAAAATACTGATACCCAAGTAGGTATACTAATTCCATCAGACAAAAGAAAATCATTATACGCATAGAGGATCCTGTTCAAACATTTAAGAGGATAATTAAAAGAAATTGTGAAAATATTTTTCAACACCATAACCTTTGTGGCAAGACTAATAAACTTTGTTCGCCAGTACGTCTAACTCGATAATCAAATGGCACCGGGAGCGGAAACGGTTTATTCATCTCCAGCGCTTTCACATCTTTTCCGTTTTCTTGCCGAGACTGCAACGATGCAGGCCGTGCATGTACAACACCACTTGTGGTTCTTCCCACTATAATCATATGTATGAAAAAAACGTGCAAAACTGATAATGTCTTAATCGGTAAAATAGAAATCTATGAAATACAGAAAAATCCCTTTCCATTTTTTCTCTCTGCTTAACATAAAAGAAGATGAAAATCTGAGGAAAAGTTAGAATTTTTTATAACATAAATCAAACTCAAACTTACTCGACTGTAATACAGCTTGACGACATGCGAGACTATAACAACCTTGAACACTGTCATTTTCTGAGGTTATCGGCACCGGCATCATACCAATCCTACATGTAGGAGAATAACATTTCTTCAAAAGTTCCATCTGCCACTTCCTGAGATTAGAATTATTGAAAGTTTACGACGTATTTCATCACCGTCCAGTGAACGATCCAAAAATTCACCCATACGACGCACAAACCGATTCAAACAAAGTTTATTACAAGGCAAACTAACCGCTGTTCGCATTCCAGTTCCGCAATTCTCCACTCATTTAGACGTCCAACAAACTTCTCTAGACGAATTGCTTTCTTATTTTCCGGCGTAGTAGGCTGCAAGGTTTTAAGTCATATAATTTGTGGAACAGAGCAGCAATTTCCAATTATTTCAGAACCTAATTCAGCAACACAATTAAAAATAACGTCATTTAAAATAACCTTATATCAACAGAAAATTCTTTGTTAACGATCAACAGTATCACTGTCAGTTCAAAAAACTCAAATAAATTAATGAAATTCATCGAACATCATAAAAGAAAGCATACTTCTAAATTTTTTCCAATATCCGGCTTTTTCGCTTGTGGAATGAATGTTCGGTGAAATGTTTTAGATTTCCACAGCCAACCACCAAGAGCACCGCGACCATTCACTCGATAACCCTCGTCATTCTGCCGCCATAAAGTTCTTTTAAGTACTGAACCAACCTTAAGGTGCTTCACCCAAATTACGTCATCATCATCTGGTTCTGCTGCCCAAAGGTCCTGCAAAAAACTTACTTCCCATTTTTCTCTTATTTCCTCGAATTAATGAATAAAAATTATTCATGCTCCTTTCCTCTTTCCACCTTAAAATGTTTTCAAAATCCAACAAATCGTGACGCAAAAACCACAAATAATCAATGGAGATCATTCTTCTAAAGATAATTACTATTTACACAAAAACGCTACTGCAGTACACAAAAAGATAAACGCTCGGGAATAAGTATATCAAACAACGACATTAAGGGGCATATCGTTAATAATTAGAAGAGTCTTGAAAATGTTGAAAACGTTACTTTTTCTTGCTTCTTTTTCTTTGTCTCGCAACGCTGACGTCGTTCACGATCCTCCACTGTTATACGTATCAGTCGAGTGTGCCCTAGTGTATTCCACCATACACTATGAAGAACTGGACGTCGGATAGCACATTCGAAGCGCAATAACAAGTCTTTCAACAATTCGACTGTTGGTGAAGCATTAAGTCCCTACAAGAAATTATAATTTAGAAAAAATTTGTGTATACGTAATATGAATAGCCATACAAAATAGAATGAAAAGTGAGACCAAGCAACATACTGCGATACAGCGTCGCTCATATTAATTTAAATCCAAGTATCTTAGTCTTATTCTGCTTTCCAATTTTTTAGGTGCATGATCCTATTTGCTTTTTGAAAACTTCTGGAATAAATAGCAAAATAACTGCCAAAATGTGGCAAAAAATCATTGACCGCTCTTTTAAACGAATTACCTTCTTGAAATAGTCTAAACCGTCACGTTTCCATAAACGATGCATTAAAACGGACGGTATTTTTTGAGCAAAACTTTCCATAGAACTTTGTATTATCTTTCCAATCTGAGTTGGTGTCCCAGAGAGCGTACGTCCCTTTGTTACTGTCCACTGAAATTTCGTAATTCTTTTTCAGCATTCATTTTCCTCGAGTAAATCTTTCATTACAGTGAAAACTTGGACAGTAACTACCACATTCAAGTCACATAAAATTCAAATCACCTCAAATTCCCCTTCGTCCATTAACGAAAACCTTCCCGACATGTACTTTTTCTTATCTCTTTCTTTAGCTCTTTGAATAGGATTTTTGGCATATTCATTCATGCTATACTGGTTGACGTAACGTGCTAAGGTATCTCCTTCTCCAAGCCTGAATCCAAGATCCATACGATGGACTTCCTCAGTTCCACCGTTGACTGCAACTGCACGGATACTTGTTTCGATTACTTCTTTTTTCGTAATCACTTCATGAGCTGAAAACAAGTTTTGTAGAAAATCTAAAATTAATTGTCCATTCTTCTCACTAAGAGAACCAGAATAGAATAGCACACACTTACTTTGCATGCCAGCTGTCCAAAACGTATCCTTCAAGCAATTCCCTGTGAATCCCAACAATTCTTCTGCTCTGTAGAGTAACAGATATTTGCTCACTTCGATATGTTTCGAGGTACCAATTGTAACCACCACCCGCTCATCATCACTTTCTCGTAGTTGACTAAACAGTGGTCTTGCCAAAATATCACCCATTTTCACAACTGAAAAAAAAATATCACCCATTCTCACGACTAAAAAAGATTACTTATTGCTAAACTCAACTCGATTCCTTTACATCTAATCCATCATTCCACTAATGGTTAGTTTCTACAGGCATTAGAGATTAGATGTCATTTGTCATATGATTTTTTAATTTGAACTAACCGTTATCAGCATGTAAATACAAATCAGTTTTATTTCGAGTTCTTGCGCTTCGTCCGTAGTCACTAGTTAGCTGTAGAGTCATCCGCATATTTTGTTCAATGAGGGGAAGGAGATCCATAAAAACGGCCGCCAAACGTTTTTCATACTCATTCACAGAAAACGTATTCAGTAAGAAATACAGTTGAGGAAGAGTGCTGTAGTAATGAACAGACGCGTCGGTATCGTCCTGCACAAATATGCGTCTCACTATGAACCAATAAAGGCGACCGTGACGATCCCGACCCAAAGGTTTGAAACGCATTGGCATACGAGATGACCTGTAGCCTGGGACCTGACAATCTGTCACGCCGCGTACCTAAAATATTAATACAGTAACTAGTCAACAATATTCTATAGTCAACACTACTCTTTTCGTTAGCCACGGGACTCCATGATCAATCTCTTTAGGGTTATCCTGTTTTATGCAAATTAAAAAAAAATGAAATTCGTTCTACCTTATGTAATTCGCATACTTGACACAGCCACTTTCCATCAGGTACATCGGCAAGACCTGTGCATGACAGGTGATAGCACGCTTCGCAACCGTCACAGAGTAAAACATCACCTGGTTTTCCACATTCCCGGCAGTGCTCATCTACTGTTAATTTCCCTTCATTTCTAATAATATTTCGATATTCATTAGTTTGAAAGAAACGGTCGCAAAGCCATGAAAGAACTACAAGTCGCTTTTCCACATCAACAAATGGATAATTTCCACTTGCTGCTTCAAGAACCTTCGAGGGGAAACGCTGTGGATCACTTTCCAAATACTGACGAAGTACCTGAAGCAAACGAATACCATGTATATTTGAGATTCAATTTATAATGCTTAAATTTCTAGTTCAGCAGTTAGGAGTGAAAATGTTTCTTTTAAATTAAATCTTATTTTTAACACTGAAAAAGTCCGCCTAGTCCTCAATTTACTATGTAGATAGTCTTCCTTACAAAACTTTCATTTTTCTTGCACCTACCTCAGCATATGTCATTGGTTCCAGCAGTTGAAGCATAATATTGAAACTGTTGTTTGTATCTTGAACGGAGAGAATGATTTGCTCATCATCATCGTCTTTTAGTGAGAGTTTCAGAAGTGCAATATGTATTTCAGCTAGGAGGTTTGTTTGACTTTCACTACTTAGAGCAGCGCAAAAATCTTCGAAAAGAAATGGGGAAAGCCGAATTGCTTGGTAGTACCAGCGACATGTTTCATAAACCTGCAAAGTTTTTTTCAGATGTAAAAAACAATTCGGAATCAACAAATTTGCCTAATCATTGGTTTATACAAATGTCCTTCAGTTAATGAAATGAATTATTACGAAACTACAGTAATACTTGCAATTTAACAGCTTCACTTTTCGAAACAATTCAGTACCTCAAGAGCGTCAAACAAATATTTTTCATTGATCAATAAATCTTCGCTTCCTTTCGGTAATTTCAAAATTGGTAGTTGTTCTGCCGGAATTTCAAGCCACGGACATTCTGTAAATTTACTTTACAGAAATATATATAGAAAGAAATGAGGGCTGTGAAGACTTCTCTAAAGAACTGCACTACTATAAACCGAAAACCAAGAGGTCGTAAATTAATCAATTAGCATTATTTGGCCTCAAAACCCACCAAGAGATTCATCAGTCTCGTAAAGCAATGCGCCAGGTGTTGGAACTCGACTCGCCACAGATGAAGTTTCTTCTATCTCTTCATCCTCTACTTCATCTTCGAAATCCATTGCAACAGAGTCTTCAAAAAAAAAAATAAATATAAAGCTGAAACAGCTTGGTCACTACAATCTTCTTAAGCTAACTTAAATAATCCAAGATTAGTGCTCCCGTCGTTTGCATTTTTCAAACGAAATGATGAAATGAAATTCCAACACAACAGCTAACTTTTTCGGGCAATAGAAGTATCACTATCGAAATCCGATGAATCGGTGTAGTAGTCAGGCCTATCATATTCTTCTTCACTCTCATCCCACGCCTGTCGGTTTCTGAAATACAACAGATCAAGCTTGCTTTAAGTGTTATTTAAATGCAACCGATAAATTTTATTTCATATAATGCAGACGTCTCAAAAGCAGCTTTCTAACCAAATCATTTAGTAGCTGCTGAGTGGTACCTCAGTTCCGGATACAAACAGCTGTATATTTCCCTCTTCCATTTTACACATTTGTTTTAATATTTGAGATTTCCTGGCATTAAAAGAATTTCGCTCGGAATTTTAGCACTAAATTTTAGAAATCACAGAAAGAAAAAACATGGAAATGAGCGAAAACAACCTACGGGTGGCCAAACTGATTCGGCTACTCTTAATAGACAATGATAACTGAAAAATGAGAAAAACAATCGTCTCAAAAAAATCGAATCAGTATTGCAGCCATATAGCCACCACATATAAAAAAAACCAGGACCACCCGATAGCTGAAGAGATTTTGAACTTATTCAAACTATACGGAAGTATTACTCCTTGGATTTTGGAGCCTTCGCGGATTTTGATTTCATCAAACTACCAGTCAGTTTTGGACGTCTTCGATTACGACCAGAGCATGCTGGCGACGCTTTAGCCGCCGCTTTTCCAGTTGAAACTCGACCACGACACCGAGGTCTTCCACGAGGCATTTTGCTTCAGTCCGTAAATAATTCTTTACAATTTCTCCGAATTGTTGTACGGTTAATGCCTGTATATAACGTAAAATGCTGAAATAATGCAGGCTGGAATTATGTGAAAAACATTCGGAATGGGCGCAGACTTATGACATCACTAGCAACGGCTTTACGTGAACGCGTGGTATCGCCACGTATGCCATGGCTTTATGCGTCCTCTATGCAACAATCGATTTCCCACACTTGGAAAGTAACTATGAGCAAGTGAAGGGGAGAGGGAGTTATCCAACGATGAAGCAGAACTACCTGTGAATACGAAATCTATCCATTCGGATCTTTTCCCTATAATATGGAATTTTCAAAAATGTGCCACAAAACTGTAGCACAAATGTATAATAAAATTGCGAGCATATGGTATGACTGTAGTAGTGGATGAACGAATTGTGTGCAGATAGACATGATATAGTTTGGAGATCATATATGTTCTTTCCAGGTGCAAATGCATGCACGCGTGCAAAGAGTGTAAGCTAATAACATACGGGAGATATTTTGTCCTAAATGTTCTGGCTGGATGGTTATTTGAATAAGCTTAAGCTTTGGTGGTAGTTGGAAAATCTCGGGAAAGCTTTAGGTGGAAATTATAAAATTCGAGCTGGGTGATCGACTTGGGAAGGATGTCTCCATCGCCCGTACCCAGCACACACACACACTCGGAATGCTCCCTGGCCGACTGTGCACATTTCGAAACCGCACGGAGCACTCAAACTAATCGATATATGTATGTATGTATGTATGTCTTATGCGTGCAGTGCGTACGCGCTCACACAGCGCTATTTCATCGTAAAAAATTTTCACGCACCTGCCATGATTCCATACCAGAACAACCTGAATCCATTTTTCGTCACAGTCCGAATCCTGAACATTGAAACAAGCCCACCCGATCAGCATCTATGCAAAAACTCTGCCAGGATTACGGTGTTTTTCGTTGTGAGACCGTAGCAGAATTAAATTATGGCTCCGACTTTTAAATGCAAATTTTCTTCTTGGTAAATCTTGGTGTTGGTCCATTTGCGGAATAATTCGGAAATTAGTTGCTAGGTACTTAAATTGGGAGGGGCGAATGTAAAATCTAATCAGGTAGATGCTTGAAACGTTTTGTAACCATTTTCCATAACAAAAGTTTAAGGGTGTCTTGAAGCACTATTTAAATTAATGTTTTAATTTCCATCGACCTCTATTACTCCCAAGAGTAGCCTAGCTTCATTTTGAAGTAGTCTGAAGGTTTCTGCAGCTATTTTAATTAAAAAGTAGAACTGGAAACTGTACTGAAACTAAAGTTCTTTAATGGGGCTACGTTAGAGATGAGTGAACTGATCAGACATAACTAGCCTTAGTTAATCCGTAATTGACTGGTAAGTGGAAAACGATATGTTTATTTTGTAATAGTTTTCGAAGGAATTTTGTTATGGCTGGCGAGGCAAATGAACTAATGGAACTGTTGAATTGTGTTAGACAGTTTGAATTGGACATCAAAAATGAGAACGATGAAGTAGGTGTTTTATATACGTCAGAATTTGTTTTTTAAAAGTAAAAAACTTGACTAAAATTGTACATTAAATATTGCGTTTCAAAACTGTACATACTTGTAACTAGCTGAAGCACATATTCGCAGGCGTGATATTCTTCATCATACGTATTACGTGTTATGCAGGTAGCTGCTGCTACACGCATCATGTATTTTATTTTATGTATTATATATTGAAATGCTATAAAACAACATCAGTGTTTCAATGCTATTATCGGTCATGCTCTTTGTTTGGACTGATAAATATGTAACTAACTGTTGTAGTGATGTTTTTTCTACTACTATTTTATTCTGGACATTTTTTCCATTGCAGGAACAACTACATGGTTTTAATGACCTATTTGCAAGCATTGTTCAGATTTTAAAGGATCCGACATTGTAATTTTGTTTTTCTTCAACCAACTTACTTTTAATTTAGGCGGAAAATTGGCGACAATCTATTCTTATTAACGAACAGAGAATAAAGAAGTGTGCAAAAGTAAAGCAGAAATTGCAGCATTTGTTAAGAAGTGTGTAAATTGATAATTTTAATGACATCTTTAGTCATAATCTTCTTTTTTAATTTTACAAAAAAGTTCGTTCCTCTGATTGTTATTGTTTTTCTCCTGTCTTTTCTTTTAATTTTTCAAAGACAAATCTTCCTTTAACTCAGTAATTA
This sequence comes from Litomosoides brasiliensis, assembly GCA_013365375.1. NCBI lineage: Eukaryota > Metazoa > Nematoda > Chromadorea > Rhabditida > Onchocercidae > Litomosoides > Litomosoides brasiliensis. The sequence goes on along the minus strand of JABVXW010000045.1, from coordinate 47,591 downwards.
ATTAACTTCGTGAATCTCGAACTTTTTTCTTTGTCCTTGATTTTCCAAAAATTTCAGGCTCCGAACGGGAAGTGTCACAAGTGCGCGAGAAGGTCCGAAAAGCCAAAAAAGAGTTCGATTATTGCGGCAAGCAAATAGCAGAGTACACTGCAGCAATTGAAGCCGCTCAATGTGAACACGATGAATTGAAGCGCGAAAACGAAGGTCATTCTACCTGTAGTATCCCAATTTTCCGAAATCTTATCATAAATTTAACGATGTTCAAGTTACAGATTTCAATGCAAGACTCTGTCTCGCAGAAGAAAATATCCTCGAGTGCATTTTGAAAATGCAAATTCAAATATATAAAGAAACTCAAGAAGAAAAGAAAAGGTAGCTATTTTTTTTATCCCACTTTTATTTTCACTATTTTTAATAACTGATTAGAAAGTAGCTGTACAGGAAGTGCTTCAGATAATTTCAGATGTTGTATTACAGCATTATTGAAATAGTATTACCTATTGTAGTATTACAGCATTATTGAAATAAAGGATTTTTCTTGTTTAATCCTCCTAAATAGATTCGGGTTGAACTTCCAAAAATTGGACTCGTGATTGTATTCACGGTTTAGTCACTGGAAGACTTCGAAGAAATTTCAGCATTCCATGACTAAATTTTTTCTTTTTCATTTGGGTGTTTTGATTTTAGAATCGATATAAAATTGGGGCTACTCAGTGTCGATAATGGGCAACGTCAGGATGACGTATCAACTGTTGAAATGCATAATGACACGTCAACTCCTTTTCCTCATCGATCTCGTGAAATGTGTTCTCAAAGTTCATAAATTCTATTCTCTTTAGGTGCACGTGTATTCATAAATTTTATTTCTGCAAGTTCTTTTTCGCTTTGGAAATTTGCTTTTTTTTGTATGGTTCGCTACAATTATCCACTTAGTTTAAGGTGCTGGCTTTGCAAAGCTTTGTGTTATTACTTTAGGATTGGTATAACTTGACATTAGGATTTAATATCACCGCAACACTGTGTTTATTTGTGAGTTCCGGATTATTTGAGGATCGACACTTTCCTACCGAGATTTATTACTAAATTAACTGCATTTAATCGATGTTATCACTTGTTTTGGAAAAGTCCACCTTCTGTTAAGAATATACTAATTTCCCGATTTTCAGTTTATCAAAACAATATATGGACTGCTACTATAATAAGCATTCATAATTGAAGACTGATCTTTCTACAATGATTATATATGCGTAACTAAAGTTGTGAAACATTCTCAAAGTAATCCTCTCGATTGCTATTATTCATATAGCATACTTTCACGCAATTTTTGGACTCAGTATTTTTTCAAACTCCGGGTATTGTGCGAAAATATAATTTAATTGGTTTCGTTCGATATTCTTGAGTATCTTACTGCCTTTTTTTTCTTTTATTAACAGGGGTGCAAAAGTCAGTTGTTATTTGCATTTATGAATAAATATTTGTTTTCTTAATTAGAAAACAAGTGAAAATAAACCCTATTATTTCTTGAAAATTTCCTGACTATTTATAACTTTTATTTGTATTTTCGTATATAACTCAGTTGCCTTATCGTGATTTTATTGCTACTTCTGTCCATCTTAGCTACTATAAGCACTATAATATTTGTGATAACTAACCGAAAATAATTTTGATATTCAGTGGGAGAGAATTTTTGGAGCACTGCTTACTAACTGTGAAAAGTAATGAATTGTATTTTCGTGAATGAGTAATTTTTTGTCGAAGGATTAAAAGTGTTGATTTTGTAAAGCAATCATTACCAACACTGAGAAATAAATGTGCGGTGTTCTAAGGTTATTGTCCGTTTTGAAAATTACTACAATCTCTTAGTCAAAAAGAAAATAAGGTCACAAAGGAACAGTGATCTTGGAAGGCTTATTGACTTCGTTTTAAGATGCTATTTAATTTGTTTTGAAAAAATAGATTCATTATTCATTTTTCCAGTATATAATATATAGATTATCTGATTGTTTACTTCATTAATAATTTTAAAAATCCATTGCAATTCATAATTACCGTATCAACTTTTAATGACTAATAATCTTCATCATTCCTCCCAACAAATCAAAGATGAAGTTCAACCACAATTATCTCCTTAATCAGTCACTAGGAATTGATCAGTAAGTAACGTTCTGAACTGTGATTTCATCTACTATGAAACTATTAGAAGACTGCAAACATTCTGCTACAGGTAGGAGTAAACATTTCGCAGTGTCCACGTCAAACTGTCAACAATTACGTATCTCGTGATTGTTAGTGTAAAAATTTGATAAAAATATTGATTTACCATGAAGGGGAAGTTTTTGATTAAATTGTAATGAATGTTTTTTAGAGGAATCGAAAGATTAAGATAAACATTAGGAGGACTTTCAATGACATTCACTTCCAATTTTTTTCTTCTTGAAAATATTTTTTCTTTCTCAGCGGTCACTTACTTCATTGTTCATTTCTTCTTTCTTCCCTTCACTCTTTTTTTTTCATTCCTGAAATGAGCGTAAATTTCCAGCCTCCTCTTGTATGAATTCAACAAGAAAAAAATATTTTACGAAAGTTTAGGCTTATTCTTATCGAAGTCTTATTTCATTTCATATCAGCAAAAAATTTTATAATTAAAGCCGATAGCTCTCGATTTTTATACCTTTCGAGATTATCTAAGATATTTTAAGATTAGAATTTTTTAACACTTAATACTTCGGGTATTGAATGATCGGCTGGCTATTTTAGTGGTAGTATTTAACATTTCAATTTTAAAAGTATTCAATAAGTGTACGTGTAAAGTTTACTCCAGTACAGCTGTACTATTCATTTCCTGTAGATGAACAAAGTACATGCAATTTCAAAGGAAACTTCCATTCGTTAGATACAGGAAAAAATGATTAACAATCAATGTAATTAAATTGTGAATGATATAAATTAGTTGGAAAGAATCTATCGATTGGAAGAAGAAACACTAAGATATTTAAAATTTAAATTTACACCAATTTAAACAACAAATCGCAACAAATTTTTTTTCATATTTCTTCTTCACCCTCTCTCTCTCTCTTTTTAAGGATTCATTTTTTTGCTTATCATTACCTTGAAGAAACATAATAAATAAACATTTTATCATGAAATTCCACTTCTAATTTACAAAATTGTGAAATGTACAAGTTAATAATAGTATAGTGTAATTAGTAGAGAGTGTTGTGAACGTTTGGAGGTTGAGGTTTTTGTTTTGTTTTCAGGTCCACAACAAACAATACTTTGTCAAACTTTACTTAGGAACTGATTTTTTAGTAGCAGAAGAGTAAGCGACGGAGTAATATTTCAAGAATAAAGTTACTTGGCAGTACAAAATGGTTATTATATGAAATGGAGCAAATAGTACTTGAAAATGAAATTGAGGATGTGGACGGTTGATCAAAAGGAGCGGTTGAGGAAGCGTTGTAGGTAATTCGTATGAGCCTCAAAGGAGAAAAAAATGAATTGAAAGCGAAGATGAAGATGATGATGAGCAAGATGATCAGGAAGATTCCTTCTCCGATCCGATCCTAATATATATTCCTTTACGTGGGAGCGTTTAAGATTACGACAAAGGTTAAGTTATAGCACAGTGATGAGAAAAGAAGCTTGTTAACTTTCAAAAATAGTGAAATCATCGTGGTGCCTATAAGGCGATATCCAAGCACAAAGGATTGGTTTAAACAGATCAAAGATTGTGTACAGTTAGTCGTCTTGCGAAATTTAGGTTAACTACAAAGAAAGTTTGTAAATGATGAGGTAACCATTTTTACCTTTGGTAAGGTAAGATGTTGAAACAGACTAATATAGATGTAACAATCATAATGAAAATTATTTCATGACGAAATCGTGGGGATTTTTACAATTTGTGTTAGATTTCTCTCGGGTTTCCCGACAGAGAGAAAGAGAGAGGAAGGATAACCTTGGTAGTTCAATTCTTATAAAACTTTTTTTTTATGTAATATATTTGACTTCACCTTTATTTATTCACTTCTTTCTTTTGCGCAAATACTTCCTTTTTCAAATTTCTCTGCTAATATCAGAAAAAAAAACGAAATTTAGTAAACTGTACAACATAAAAGGTAATTTAGTTTCCTCTTCTTTTTTTATGTATTACTTCCTTTTTTTCACTTCTCAGTTCATCACAACAATACATCTTTTTCATTCCTTCCACTATTGTCTTTAGAGTTGTTTCGGTTTGAAAACACTTAACAATTATTTAATTAATTTAAAAATTAGTATCAAAATTTCAATCGTTTTTGGGTTGATTGATAATTAGACAACACTGAATTGACAATTGCAAACCATTACGCCATATGCTGGAAGGTTTTTTTTCCTGTGAAAACTAACTTTTAAACATTTTACAATTAATTTTGTAAAGAAGGATTTTTGATAATTTTACAATTATGTTTGCAACTTCGTGTGAACTTTTACTATTGCAAAATTCAGACTAAACGGTGGTAATATCTGATGAGAATTCAAATGATAATTAATAGTATTAATTGCGGACTTAAACATTAAAGCATTAAATTTCAGATACCATTTCTGAGATTGAAATGAATTAAGGATTTATTACAATTTCGAAAGTTGCCTGTATCAGATTAAAATGAATTGACATTTCAAAAGAACCATGGAAAAAGAAATATAAATAGCATTAATGATGCTTTTTCATCTCTTTATGAAATTTTTTTTAAAGATTTTGAAATGGTATCCTATCATTCATTCTTTCCCTAATTGATTTTCAGTTCTCTTCAATCAAAACTGAAAATGTTCTTGTCTTACACAATTTTAGTATTGAAGAGTTGTGGGATATGAAGTGAATTTCCTTCCAACAACTGACTGTTCACTTGTCGCCAGTTATTAATCATTCATTCAGTAAAGATAACCGGATGAGTGGGACATTTCCGGGTTATATTAGCAAAACAATGGAAGACTACAACGATCAAATCAAACCGGAAGAGAAATTGCATTATCAGTTGTTTTTTTTTATCATCCCATTTTCTGCTGTTGCAGAAAAACGACAAAAAGTTTAGTTGATGACCTTGTCTACTTGACACTTTCATTTCCTCTCCGACCACTTCACTCTTTCTTGCGTTCCGCGACCTGTACGGCAAACGTCTCATGAAAATAGTTACCTTTTAATGAATCGATGAATTATTTTAAGATTAAATTGTCTTTCCCAATTAGCCTTTTACATTTTCCTTCCTCTTTCATTCCAACGGTAAATAATCGAAAGCATAAACGATCGGTGCTCTAAATTGTTTTTGCAGTTTAATTTAAATTAATTAAATTTTCATTTTAAGTCATTTTGCTGAATAATTACTATCGTTGATGTAGGAAATTCCTCTGCAAATGTTCCGTTTTAACAGTTTGATAAAATACATATTGAATTTAATAGGTAAAAAGATGTTAATTAATAATAAACGTAGTATGATAGGTAAACTTGATATTTAATGTACAAAAAATTGAATATTTAGAGCAACGATAACTAATTTGTTAATTTATTTGACTTTTGAAAATTTAGTTATTTTTGTTTTTCTCTTTTTCCTCTCCTACCTCTCTCATTTACTTTGTGGATTTTCTAAATAAAATTGAATTGTAATTGCTAATCGATTGTTTCGAATAAAATAGTTAGTGTAAAATGGTTAAATGAATTTTATCATTGCACGTCGAATATCATTGTTGCATTGAGAAAATTAATTGCTAATTAGTAGGTGCGTGTAATTGGTTGCTGGAAAAAATGCTGTGTTTTTAAATTTCTCATTGTCTTTATTTATTTGATAATTTTGTTGAATTTTTCTCCGATCGTTTTGCATTTTAGTCAAAATTACTAATAGAACAATTAAATGACTGATAAGATCTCATGCACTTGAATTTTTAAACGAAACTAAATTTACAAAATGTTTGTTGCTAGTAACAGTTGTTCAATTTTTGCACTTTAAAACTGTTTTCAAATTAAAAGAATGGAACTTGTTTTGTATGATCACTGGAACACTTACCGTACGTGGTAATTGTACATGTAATTTAACTAAAATTTACTATTTAAAATGCTTCTAGCCCTTTTTTATTAGCTCCACTGTAGCAGTAATAACCTACTTCCTGGTAAGTTTTTATTTATGATTGTATTACTTCCATTTCGACTGTTCCATTCCTTCAAATTCATAATGAAACGTATTAATTAATAACCACTGGTTAGAAATATCAAAACAGTTCACCTCATACTTCGCAACTTCCTCCACCAATCACTTCATTTTACTGATATCCGAGGTTTAATTGTCAGTAGTAATAATAGTAATAATTAATAATAATAATAACAATAATAATATTAATAGTAATAATAGTAATTATGCAAATTAATTAGGGCGATGAGGCTAACCTTTCCGTTGAAAAGTTCTGTGAAAAAAAAAATTTAAAAAAAAAAATTTTTCTAAATTTTTAAATAACTTGGTTGAAAACTTTTATAATTTAAAAAGATGGCAAAATTAATGTGAGCTTTTTTTTTCTATTTTAAAAATTTTTTTTGCTTCCGAAATATTAAAATGTTGAAGGTAATTAACTTGAAACTTTTCTCGTCCCTGAAAATAATAGGGTTAATTACTGAAAATAATAAGGTTAATCAGTAAACTTAGGCTTTTTTTCTTTTAAAAATTAACAAACTATTTAATATAACAAATATGATTGGTTCCTAAAACGTAGAAATTATCAATGATTTTTTTATGCTGTAATTTGCTGTATAACATTTTGTAGAGCCAAAAAATTAACCTTTGCCCTTCCTTCTTTATGCACACACACACACACACACACACACACACACACACACACACACACACACACACACACACACACACACACTTTCATTTTTTCTGATGCATTATAAAGGTGATTAATTGTTTTAACAAAATTATTTAACATTTCTGCTAACTTTTATGTATTATTTAAATAATTAACATTTCTTTCTTTTTTTTTATTTCGATTAAACTAACTTTAGCTAAAAACAAATAATTCAATATTTATGGCAACATTCATTGATAGGTAATACTTTAAGCATTTTTAAGCACTTCACTAACTTCACATATTTCACAAAAGGTATTTCGCATTTGTTTTTCTTTGAAAAAAGAAGGAAGAGGATAAATTTCCTGATTTTTTTAAAACATAGCCTTAGTTTTGAGGAGAATGAAAAATGAAAAAGAAAGAGAAATGTGCTATTCGGTGGCCATTTTTCTTCAACTTTTTATTTTTGAAATTTAATTAATTACAATCAATCTACTACAAGTTTGATTGGATGAAAAAGTAAACGATTTTTGTGATAAATGGACCAACCATTTCCGTGTTGAACGCCATTTGAAACGCACTCGTTCGAGTGACTAAACTAACTACTCTAACTTTTACAAACTTCTAAAATACAAAGTAAAGGATGAAATTTTCTATTTTTTATTATTAATTAAATAATTGTTTAGCACTAAATTGGTGTTAAGTTAAATTTACATTCAAATATTTTTCACTAAATATTACTTCGTTTACAAACAAACAAACAAAAAAGCCTACACTTGCAAATGTTCAGTTAGCTAAAATAATTTTAAATTCTATGAACCTTTCTTGATTTGTCCATCCTTTTTTACAGAAAAAAAAGGAAACATCTTTTTGAGTATAAAGTAACTTTCATCCTTTAAATTATACTTTAGAGAAAAATAATGATTTTTGAACAACTCATTAATCATACTTCTTGTGCCAGCTGTTCCTGAATTATCTTTGAAGCAATAAAAAGACAATTAGTCCAAGTGATTCCTCTCAAAAATTCACTTCCATTACTTTACTTCCTCTTTTTCTCTTCCTTTTTTTGAGTTCTTTTTTTCTTTAAAAATAACTTTTTAAAATGCTTTTATTTCAACATTGCTATAATGAAGTTTGATCAAATGTTATTTGTAATTCAGTCGTCCGAATATCTGCCACTTTCAACAAATAGCGGTACACTGCGATATATTAAGGTGATAAACTGATAAGATAAGAATTTAGTTGGAAAGTCTGTACAACCTAAAAATGAGCATTAACTGTGTGTGTGTGTGTGTGTGTGTGTGTGATATTTGACAAATGAAATGTGCTTAAAATATGATAAGATATTGATCGTCTAATAACTCAACTACTACTTAAACTTAATTAATTGAAGTTTCTCTGACAAAACCAAAAATGCGATTCAGCAATATCGGAATTTAATTATCGATAAAATACATTTCCCTTCTGATGGATGTCTGTTTATCCTAATTTTAGTCGATTCATTAATCTCTTCACCTTATATTTGTGAATCATTTCATGATGAATGATTTATTTTATGTTTAAATTAATTTGAAAATTTTTTCTATGAAAAGTTTCACGTTCTTTTTAGTTGCAAAATTTAGTTTCTTTAATATTAGTTAAATGAAAGAGGAAGATGAAAAAATTCGTATTTTTCACTTTTTTCATCATATCATATCACTTTTTGTCATACTCATATCATTGTTATCACTTTGATTATTGGTTATTTGTAACTTAATGTTTAAGTTAAATTTGATTTACAAATAAAACGAACTGATCGTTTTTCAAATTGTTCCAATCAATAATTTGCAGGTAACATTGAAAAACTGCCATTTATCATTCCTCTAAAAATTAATTTAATTTTAATTAATTTAATTTAATCTCTAAAAATTAATTTAATTTTTAGATTTTAATTGGCGCTGTGATGTTAAAAACAACAAACGCGGTGTTAGTATTAATAATTCTGTTAATTCCATCGGTGTATTTTGCAGTAGCAGCACCTGTGTGTCATAACTGCGATTCGCGCTGTAATGACACTGTCACGTAAGATATTTTATTTATAATAACAAAGTTACGCAAGAAATTTTACTTATAAAAACACTGTCAACGTAAGCTGTTATTTTGCTCAGACATTCTTACGTCTTTTTTTTAAACAATAAAACGTATGCTAATTTGGTCATCAAAAAAACAAAACAAAATTTCGTTCTTATCAAAAAGTAAAAATTAAAATGGATGATTTTTTTGTTGCACAGAAAAAAATCAGTAAAATTTTATATTAAATATGAAAATTAATTTTTGTTCGATTTTACCAAGCAGTTTTAATGCATTTTAAAAAATTGAAATTAATAAAAAATTTATTGAAAAACGAAAGTTAAAATTATAAAGTTCCTTCTAATCAATGAACAAAAACATATTGTTATAAAAAAAAAGTTTTCAATTTATTATCAATGCAAAATAAATGGGTTAAAGGTCAAATATCTGTTTTACGCAATCAATCAGAAGGATTCTATTTTTAGGTTCAATGATGGCAATGTGAATAATTTTGAAGTAATTCATTCAAATCGAACAAGACGTCAATCAACAATCGAACAACGCAGCTGTCATAAATTTCAACTTGAATTGGTTCCAATTTTTTAATTATTATTACTACTGTCATCCTAAAATAAGTACAATTTACCTTTTTAATCTCACAGCCGAACATGCTATTTTTTAAGTTTTAAAATTCTTCAACTAGATTTGTTATTTTTGAGAAAATTAAATTTGAATTTAAATTTAATGATACAATAATTTGCAGGTTCTAATACCATTGTCAATTGCATTGATGCCTCTTGGCTTATCTGCGCTGCTACTTTGTGTTTGCTTTTGTGGACCAAAAGAATCTCGAGGTTATCATTACTGTTATTATCATTTACTAATTATTATTATTATTATTATTATTATTATTATTATTATTATTATTATTATTATTATTATTATTATTACTATCATTATTATTATTATCATTTATCGTGATATTAGCACCTTATAAAACAAGCATATGTTTCGTAGATTAATTAATTATAAATGAAAAAATCACTGTAATATTTATTTTTATATAAAATAAATATAACATTGCCATTTAGCACATTCACGTGAAATCAATTAATTCAGAATTTGTACTTAATTTCCGGCGATTTTCTTTTTTTTTCTCTTTAAGACAGTAAAAAAATTGTAATTAAATGAATAAAAGATTGAGTTGAATTTAAAAAAAAAAGCGAAAACGAAAAAAGTTTTCTTAATGTTTCTGCGCGAAAAATATTTTTTTTCTTTTATTCTTTTCTTTTGTTTTTACAATAAATATTTTTTATTTCGGTTAATTATCGCGTCTTTTTTTAGGTAAACTACCGGATATGTTCAGAAAAAAGGGTAAAATAGGTGGAAAGGATGGAAATGAAATTGATAACAAAGAACTCACGTGTAAAGATGGCGTAGTAATGCGGAAAGATAGTAAAAAGACACGTTTTAGTACGACAATTTCATTTATTGAAGCAAATTGCGCCAACGATGAAACGGCAAAAAATGATCAGTCAGCAACATTCGACCATCCATTATTTGCTACTTCAAAAGAAAAGAATGAAACAGTAATAATTTCGGATAATAATAATGACAACAACAACAATAACAACAACAACAATAACAACAACAACAACAACAACGACAACAACAACAGCAACAACGACAACAACGATGTCCAACAAATTTTAATGAATGAGAAAAATTTAGGTAATGAAAATGGTTAAATTTAAATTATAAATGAAATAAACTAAAATTCAAATTTTCCATGACCTTTTTCTCATTCTTTTTTTTCCACATAAAATTATTTTATGTGAAATTTCACTATCGACCTTCTCTACTTAACTAATTTGTATTTTTAAGGCGACAGAGATAGAGATGGAAAGGGTAGGTGAGCATGCAACAGAGAAAGAAATAATATTTAATTTAATTAATAAATAAAATTCATACTGTTTGTGTGAAATAATAATGTCATTCTTGTAGTGTCATTTAAATTCAAATCAATCCATTGATAGCTTAGTTCTGAAATTTCTTTTAGAAAATTAGTTTTTCATAAAATTGCTAATTAAATTCAGAAAGACGAAGCAGTCTTCGTAATAAAATGGGATAATTTCCACTATTATCATTATCACTTCACAGCACACATTTACTATTAGCATATTTGTGTGATATAATTTCCTTAATTAAACAAATGCTATATTATTTGATAATTAATAAATTCTTCAGACATACTTTGCTTGCACTAACTTTTCATTCGCAAATTTACTTCTCTTTTGTCTTATAGAAAATGACGGAGCGGAAAATGATTGCGCACCACGACGAATTAACTCGAAGCAAACTCGATTTTCCAATAATATTTCTGTTTTAGGTGAACTTAAGGCCTGTTGAGCTTTTCTGCTATTACTGTTGTTATTTACTAAATTATATTATTAATTATTAGCATTCTGTTGTTGCAATTGTCATTAGCGCTCATTTCGTCTTTTTTTTTACGAGCGGAAAAATTTTAAATGGATGTTTGTTATGCATAAATTCAAAAGCCTAAATTATTAAATAACTTAATGAATCTTTAAATTATTAAATTTTTATGATATTGAAAAAAATTTCAACTCAAAATTTCTTTCAATCTAAATTAGGCAAATAAAAATTTACAACTCGTTTTATTCCTGGAAAATGTAGAAATGAAATGAATCGAATTGAACTGTGATTGATTCGATTGTGCATGAATTTGAAATCTCAAATAAAAATTAAATAAATTAATGACTGCTATTAGGTTACTTAAATTTTTATTGTAAAAAAAAATTGACGACTAATTATACGGAGGAGTAATGAATTCCGAGTTTTTTCTGCACTGCCTATATATGATCAGTGCTACTGTTGTTACTATTATATATTGTTGCTATAATTAACATCATCACCTGTTCTTTCTCATTTGTCTAGCCGTATGGTCAGAGAGGTTAGGAGGACTTAGGTAAGTTTTTAAACAGTTAACTAATCATATCTGTCATAATGACAGTATCTACAACAATGTCTGTTTCATCTGCTAGCGAGCCTACCTATGCTTCTTCTTATTTCTAATTAGATGAATTATTTAAATGTCTTTTCAATATTTGTAATTTGCATTTCACTACAGGTGAAAAGGATTATCACGGGTTCTCATTGTATCGAAATGATGTGTTGTGTGAAATAGGTGAAATATTGTTCATTTCATTTCTTGTTTGTTTTTATTTTCTCCGAGGGAAAACAAAATATGTAGTACTCCGTTTCCCTTCGATCAACACTCTTCCAGTTCCTGTAATAGAAATGGAACAAACTGTCAATTCTTTTTTTACGTCCCTGAAATTGTTCCCATTTCCCGTCGTCCACTACTCCTTTTTGTTTTTCTTGAAAATACCCTAAAATTGAATTTTCAGCATGGTTCACAGTCAAATTAAGAAGTTTCGCTTCTTTTTTTTTCTAACAAAATTCCATAAATTGATGATTCATCCACCCAATCTGAATTTTACTCAGCAAAGACAAAAAAAGCATTCATTTAAATAGTATAATGACATGTTCCATGCTGAATATCCGACTACAACACATTTCGTGTTGTTTTTCTGAATTTGTATTTTTTCAGAAAGAAAAAAACGTATTCTTTGTGATCATAAACGGTTTGCCAACTCTTAATTGAATACATAAAATTTCCTTTTTTGTTTGATATACAAAACTACATATGTCGCATCATCAAATCACTAATTAAGCACAGAAATTAAAACAATACAACCAATTAACCATTTATTGACATTGTACAGCACCCAACTACCATCATTCTGCAAGTGGTTCACAAAACTATTAGCTTCGATCAGTTCAGTCTAATATATGAGAAATTAACAGTAGTAATAATAATACCCCAAGTATAATGGGAAGAAATTCATTTCTTATCGCAACTGCAATTTACAAATAGAAATTAGTTGAATTATGATTGGTTCTATACTTTACTGCATCACACTATATCTACACTGTACAAAAAATAGTAAAATCAAATCAAGCCAATTTTACCGCTCGATTTCACAGAAAAATCTAATAAGGAGAAAATAGAGTAAAGCCCGTCTGCATGTTCAACTACCAATGATTGCGTGAAGTTGATCGGCTACAAATAAAAACCAAAGTGTATCTGGGCTTTTTTTCAGGATATCTACAGATTGATATACAACAGTACTAATAATAGCCTAAGCACTTAGTTGAACAGAAGAATATATTGAATTGAACGAAAAGATAATTTACAATTCAAGTTAATGGTCACAATAAAATATCCTAAATTAAGGTTAGGAATGTGAAAAATCACAGAATAGTTCCATAAATTTCGAAATAGTATTGTAGAAAAAAGAACAATTAAGCGAAAAAGCATATTTTTATTGAATTAAAACAATCTACTGCTTCTTAAAAACCTTTATCATGATATAAGGTGCTGGTGGCAGGTTAGGGAGAGGGATGAATATGAAAAACCTTCTATCTTATATGCTTACATTTGAGTTTAAAATCAAACTTGCACTGTATTTATAATATTAGAAGATGCAATGACGCCATTTGCTGCTTCTCTGAACTTGAAAATCATCTTGTTAAAGCGGAATAAATGTGTCCGTCTACGACATTTGACAATCCTATGAAGAATTAAGAAGGTATCAAGTGATAACTTTACGTCTAATTTGGTAAGAAATGCTAAAAAGAAATGAAAGCAGTTTTGTAGGACAACAAAATGTAAGAGCACAGTCAACAAATATTCTGATGAATTCAATCTTTTGACGTTCGACAAAATTGTTTACAATTTTTGGAAGGAAAAGAAAATCTATAAAACAAACAGCAAAACAGACCATGATCTGCAAATCATCTTCGCAAGAAAAACATCTTTACCATTTATAGTGTGTTTAACACATTTCAGAAAAAGAAAAATAAATTAGCCTTTATCAGTATAGTACTGGGACCAGTCAGGTCGAATACGCAAAGGACGTCGTTCTGAAGATTGTCTATCATTAGCAAAATTGGTATTATGTTCATAGTGGTTCGGTTGCATTGAAAAATATGGTTGATCATGCCATGAATATCCATTCATTGTGTTAGATGGATATTGACGACGGTGGTGAAGTTGTAAATCCATATTACGAATGTCACAGTCACCACGATCACCAACTGTCCGTGTATTATACACTTCCCTCCTAGAATTACAATCTTCCTTAACATACCTATTCGGATAATTGCACTACTGCGAATAGATTGCAGCAACAACTGCTGCAAGAACTTATATTCGAATTCGAATACTCTTTGTTCTACTTAGTGCATGTATTGCTTTACCCATTTACAAGCATAATGCTTCAGAAAATAATTCTACATATTTTCAAGTAAGCACAAATAATGTACCTCACTGGAACACTATAATACTGACGCTGTTGAAGTGATGGTGCCATATTATTTGTAGTATCTCCAACTCTTACACAAGTTACATTATTCGGTAACTGCACCACTCTTGCTTCGATCTACAAAAGCATTTCGAAAATAGAAACATCAGCAACAAATTAATCTTTTCGCACCACTCCATCTATAAATTTAGAAGCCTGGAACCTACAGTGAAAAAGAATTTTAACAAAACCAGGTGAATCCCAGCTATTTTGAACTATCAGATCGCTAAAAATACCTATAACACTAACTATGCCTTAAGGGATATTTGACTCATGTTAATCTCGGTTTCGCTTGACATAAGTTTTATGACTTTTGAGTTCATAACAAAAGGGAAACTAAAAACTTATTGTTAATTGCTTAACTTCACGAAAGTAAAATGTATAGGCTCACTTCAGCAATCCGCCGCTCCAATTTACTATCCTGTAACACTGGGCTGTTAGGAATGCGTCTATACCGTCTACCCAATGAGTTATTCGCGGAATGAACTCCAAAACTCATGTCACCACTATTACACCCTTGATCACTGGTCAACTTCACGTGTGATAAATCACTCGAACTTGAACAATCTGGTGTTGCTGACGATACATTATCGTAAAAGCTGCCACGACGCGTACTCCGAAATACCCATTGGGAAATTTCATCATCATTTTGGCTTCTGCAGTGGAAGTGAAGGATATATAATCATTAATTTGAATTTTGCATACAACGTTGCAAAATTATTAAAAATATAATTTTTTGGAAAGTGGTAATTAACTTGTAAAAAGTATATGTGATATTAAGTAACACTTGAAATGAAAATACAAATGTTGTTCAAAATGGGCCAGTAGGAACAAAACATGTGCCATCATGATTCGTGCGCGCTCAGTGATAATTCAATAATCATGCTGATTCGAAACCTGAGTATTAAAAATAAATTTGGAAAAAACCTGAATTTAGATCTAGTATGGTCGGACTCAATCAATGCAAACGAATTGTGGCTACGGCCAATTTCATTTCGTTCTGGAGGAGTGAAATCATCGGGACTATGGAAAAATGAAGACGTGACATGAGCAGGCAAGCCAGCTGCTGAAGCGGTTGGATGCATTAAGCGTCCCGGATGAATAGAAGAGGATGTATTATCATAATCAATGGGTGGCTCTTCAGGTGGTGGTGGGTAAAGCTAAAATTTTTGATTTCAAAATCAAATTTAAAATCAATTTTCCTCAATCATTTGTTAGATTAAGAATAGTAGAAATTACTAAATTTTTCGATATTACTCTATAGCTGCTATTTACATACAAGCAGAAAAAAGACAAACTAAAACTTTCAGAAACAAGTACTATCATAAACAAAAATAATTCAAAAAACTTAAACTTAGCTAAGATATTATTAGCAATGGTTAACCCATAAAATTCATGACATTGCATGCAAATTCAACACGTAAATGATCATTGAATTCTTAAATTTCTAACTTCTTGTTCAAAGTGTCGCGTTGCCATTGCCGTACTATTTGATCGGAATTTTGGCTGTCGCATTTGTTGTCCTGTAGGTAGTGTTGTCACCCTTTTACTCAGCTGCTCTTGCTGTTGCTGTCTTCTAGATTCAAACTCCTCTAAAAATGAAAAATTTCAAAAAGGAAAGAGAATAGTTTCATAGCAAACAACTACAGAAAATAAGAATATGAAATGTTCTAAAAAAAATTCTAGGAATATAGAATCCCGACAGTTCAGACGAATATAAATTATTCTTCGAAACTAGCATGGCATGAAATAGTATTAATGAGCAAGATAATGTAACTTTAACAACAAATAACACCAGCATATATTAATCTACACTCTAAAAAGCTAAGGCACTGTTTCAAAGGATTATCAATAAATGAAAACTAATGCCTTCGTTATTTGTATGCGGTAAATATATCATATTTCTTTCATCCATCCGTATATCATCCTGTATTTCTTCAACAATCAATGGTCGGGTAATTTTCACTCCAATACTTTTCGCAGGAACTGGAGGACGTTGTTGGAATAACTGCGATGAACCTTCCCGACGTATTTGTGATGAACCTTTCCCTTCCGATCGACGCATTGACAAGTTTGTGTTGTTTGTTGTATCAGTGAAAATCATTGTTGTTTGCCGCTGCTCTCTTGAACTTGTATCTTTCACAGTGCTCGATGAAGAGATGCTAGATTGGGAATTTTCGGGCACAATAGGTTCCATATGTCGAGTCGGTAACTGTGACAATTTGTACTTAGAGAGAGGTGTTGGAGATGGCGGTAACCGTTGTCGACGTACTCCATTCGGTGATCGTCCAGCAACAGCTAGAAAAAATTCGAAGGGAAATTCTAAATGAACTAAATATTCTCACATAACCGCGGTAAGCAAAAACAAATCATAAAAGCTTCTTACTCTTTGTTCCGTATAACGTTACAATTTGATTGAAGACATTATTTTGTAAATACTGTAACTTACAGTTGGCACGTGAGCATCGGCTTTGTATTTCAGCAATATCCAAACGAATGTCAATCATTGAACGACTAAGGACTGGACCAAATGGTTTTGTTGGTGTTTCAGGTGCATCACCAGGTTTCGGTGACGCAGGTAGCAACATGCGATCGCTCTAAATCATAAAAGATGTTATACCATAGATATCACATCTAATATAAAATCCTTTAATGACAATTTGTTTTAATGAAAAATTTTTTTGATGAAATAAATAAAGTTACTTCGAAAATGCAAAAGCGCTGAACATGAGGATTTTTTTAAGATCAAAAAACGAACATGTAACTTCCTGAGACAATCTTGCAATGATTTTATTGTTTCTTCATCGGAAAAACCAAAATCCTGAGCAATAACAGTTTGAATATATTCCATAAAATTCTCCATCTGTAGTTTTCGCATCGTTTCTGCAATGCATGAAAAAAATCTGAGTTTCATAAAAGGTTCATTAATTTATCATTTCTAGTCCCAATTTTCAATAATAAGACATATACGCAATATACATATTATGTCGAAAACACTTCATTAAAAATGATATTCAATACAGCTCGACCAAAAATTCTGAGAGTTTTTTCTTTTTACAACTGCCAAATTAAAAAAAAAACTTGGAATAAAACCAGTTAAAATACTAATAGTAGTAACTGAATTTACTTTCATGCATTTTCATAATGTTATATGCCATTGCAATTAGTATCACATCTCCTTCCAAAAGGAAAACGTCCCATAATCGTAATGCTAACGGAAATGGAACTCGATCTAGGAAACAGCCAAACCACCACTTTGTTACATAAATTGGTGGAATACCAGCTTTATCCTGTAAAAAAGAAAAACAAGTCGCAGCAATTTCAATGGATGACTCGATTTGCACAGATAGTACAAATTGAGAGGAATATCACACTTTGGCGACCGAACCGGACATATGTCAATGAAGGTAAATAAAACACAAGCTATCAATTCAGAAAAAGTAAGAATTCACAGTGTTATTAAGGGAAGTAATTGTGAAATACAACTAACTAAATGCTTTTTTAAACGTGGAAGGTATTTTTGTAATATTTTTTCATAATGAGTTTGGAAGCGAACCAATTTCGGAAAGCCAGGAACAAAAAATCCTGCAATTCATTCATTAATTTACTTTACAGTTCTCAATTCTATTCACTGGCGCTTCATTATATTTTAAAAAGTAAAATTTCAAAAATTAGATTTAATAAGAGAGTTTTTTTATCTACAATATAAGACCTTACCATGCATGGAATGCTTTTTATCAACAAGTAATGCATGTAAGCACCAAAATGCATCTTCTTCATCCATATACATAAGGAAAAGTGCTGCTATTTGACTCATTCCTTGACAGTAACCCACTTCTGTATTGTACATTGCATATGCAGCTAATACATTGAATAAAGATTGTTGCCTGAATATGATAAAAACAAAGCTCAAAGCTTTTTAAAATATTTCTAAACATCACACCTGAACATTCAATAATTCAAAAACAAAACAATAAACAAATTTGAAAGTCCGCACTTCACATCGTATCTTCGACGAAATGCCAAGTGATCCCGATATGTTCGGTTGATATCCAGATCTATCTGCTTGATATCTTTCGAAATCAGCCGAGCACGCATCAGTAATTCTCGATAAACACTACTTTTTTGTTCTTGTCGATAACGATTAATTTCAAGTAACCTGACCCATACCTGCAAATTTATATAAATTCATTCCACAAATAAACGATAAAATCTAAGGAAATATGACAGTAAGAAACATAAAGCCACAACAAACAAACTTTGACAACATTGAAAGATAGTGTCCGCAATTTTCAGTTAACAAGATGCTTTTATTCATGACCGCTTAGGGACAAAAAATGAATTTTACAAAGACCGCAATTTAATAGTGCCACCTCTTGTCCCTATGACAATATTTCTATTTTCATGCGGTAAAAATCATTCTTTAGATTCAGAGAATGGTAAGAAAGGAAAATTTTATGCTGCATTCATCTTTAACATCAGTTTTTGAATATCTTTTTTTGGGTATTTCGCAGGTTGCGAGAACAAATTTTAGTGGTACATTCTAAGCATATATCCGCATCACTACATATTTTTAAATTCAGGTAAAATTTTTCTTGCATGTAAACTGCGATAGGTAAGTAATTATCGTGCTTTGGTCTTTGCAATCCGAAAAGTAAGTTAGCGTAAAAAATTGGAAAAGCTTACTAATGATCTGAATTTTTCAGGAACACCTTTCCATAGCCGTTTCTTTAACTTGTCATTAGCATCTTTTCCATCATTCCATATTGATATCATCCGTAACCACTTCTGTTCACGTGAAACTTCTTTTACCATCCGTTTCTTTTCCGCTAACTCTTGAACATTGATTTCTTGCACATCCTTGCTAAAATATTAAACGAAATCATGAATTCTCACGAATGTGCGTGAAAAATGTTGTTAAATTAAATTTTCATGTCGGAACTACTAAACAAAACAGCAGCAAAACAAGAAATTTTGGAATTAAATTCGAAAAATACATACTGCATAAACCCGTATCGATCAGTAACTTTATATAATTCGAGATCAGGATTTTCCCACTCTTCCACCTCCTGTTCGGGTCCCTGAAAAAACTTTTAGCTATCAATTCTTCATTCACCGTAATGCCAGAAAAATGAAAATTCCGTCATGCTACACCATTATAACAACAGTCAAAAAAGTGAATAAAGTACACTGTGGTAAAATATCCATCCTCTCAGAATTTGTTCACCTCATACTGTCAGACTAAGACTGAATAATTCTAGGTTTTAATAGCTTAATCAACAGATAAACTGAATAAAATAATCTTGAGTTCACAAACAGCCTTACTGTAAAGTTACAACGTGATATTTGCAACAAGGAGAGGAATATATCTCCGTTTATGACAAATCAAAGTACCCTTTCATATTTTTCAACAATTTGCGAGCGTTCTTCCAATTCCCGAAATTCTGGATCATCTTCTGATTCGTCACTTGACGTCGTTTCCGCTCCATTATTTCTTTTCTCTAAAAAAAAATTAAATAAATGCAATAAGTTGAGAATTATTGTAGATTAAAACCACTGTCACCTTTATTATCACTTGCAAACAAAAAATCTCAAGGAATATTTTCTCATAAAATTCATCTTGAAGAAAGAAAAATGCGACAATCTTTCAAAACGCTACTTAGACTGTCTTGTCAATTAAAATAACTGTCATATAAAAAATGTATACCCAATCACAAAGTTATGACATACCACCACAATGTTCATTTTACAAGCCACCATTGCACTTGTTATGGGCAACTTCATTACAGGCTATCTAATGAAGTACAACACTATTTTGATAAAAAATAAACTTCAGTTGAACTTTCGATATCAAAATTTGGTTCTTCTTCTTTCGCATTAACATTATATTAGCATAAAAATAGTACAGAATGTTCACTATAATATATAATATGCACCCATTTTATTCCTCTCGCTGCTATCAGAATGAAAGATTTTCAATGTAAGATGATTTACATAAACCTTTCCCCTGAAACATTATTGCATTCGAAAAATTTCCTCTCTTCGGATGTTGGAGCAGATGAGTGTTGAAACAATCATAAAACATTTTCACAGCTATTATTATCAGCCAATGAACAATTCAAAGTACCGACTGACAAGGATGATAGACAGGGCTATTTGATATTTTAGTATAACGCCATCCGCGTATGATAATAGGAAATTGCAAAAATTATTTCTTTTGTGTAAAAATTGATTAGTAATGAATGAAATTGACCATTATGCACATATCGTCATGAGTGCAACCCTTCCCTTCTCCATATCCTTTATTTCCTCTAATCTTTGTTGAATTATTTTACAGAACACTTCGCTATGTTCATGAACTGATGCAAATATAAGATAATCAATCACCTTGCTATAAGAAATAAAATTTGTTACTTCCTTCTTGCTCAATAACTTCAACATCATTTTTGTCAATTTTCACTTTCAACAATTCTCTCGTATTAATTTCATGGAATAAAATAAAGCAGGAGAGAAGGACAGAAAAAGAGAAAAAAAATGTTGAAAAAACATTAAAATAAAGTCAATAATCTTTGAGCTTCTCTACTTCTTTTTTTTGAAGTAGAAGAACGGAGATAACGGAAAAGGAAATTTCAACTGCTATTTTTACTACGTATCACTAACTCACAATTTGCAAGTGAGACAGGATCCAAAGTATATCCATTATACCACCCCAAAACGATTAGTGATTGATGGTATCAATCCATCAGCTACTCTAAGCATAGAATCACATATTTAAACTTTTCTAGCTAATCCAAACGAATCACTGCAAAGGAAGGAATTCCAAAATCAAAACAACAAATCAGAAGATACAAATTCATTTGTGTTTCATGCACTCCAAAAGACAAGTCGAATAAACCGAACCAAATCCATCTAAAGTGCATTTGCATAATATATGTAAATATTATATGCGGAAAATATTTGTGCAATCTTTTTGAAGTTACTACAACAGTCTTTTAGCCGACAATTTTATGATGAAATTTAAAATTTTCTTAAAAAAAAGGTTGAAATAAACAGCTTAAGTTTAATAACTAGAATTTAACACTAATATACCTTACTTCTTAATAAACAACTCGCTGTTTCATTTTATTTCCACCGCATTGACAAATCGGACAATTAAAAAATTACTAATTAGGTAGTGCATCTGTTTTTCATCAGACTACAAAGTGCTTCCGCAGATTTTCTCAGATCAAGCATTCCAAAAGAAAATAAGTAGTTATCAAGAACAGCAGTTAGAACCTATCGAACATTAGTCAACAAACCGATCTTCAGTGAAAAGATGTGAAAAGAGAATTCATTAAAGCGTGAAATTAAATTCACTTAATGCAATTACAGAAAAACATTATAAACAAGCCAGAAATTATAAGCAGTACTTCATCAAACAAGTACTTGTGAAAACTTCTAGGTCGGTATAGAATGGTCAATCAAAAAAGGAGGAATTTTGCTATGTTACTTTTGACGATAAGTTAGCACTATCATTTCTCTCACTTTTCATGCTATGTGTTATATTTTGGATTCATTATTTTACCGGTGTGTGCGATAAATGAATTATCAACACTGTAAAAAAAAAATTAATCAATTAAGCAAACAAAGAAGCTGTACAAAACAGTTCTTTGCAAAATCATATCTAATCCTTGAATCATTAAAAATAATGAATTAAATAATTGTAGTCTATCACTTAAAAGAAAGAGATAATATAGCGGATATCTCTGTGTGTCATATGAACAGAACAATCATCTCATCCAAAAAGAGATGATTTTTCTATACCTATTTACTTACTGAAAATTTAACTAAAATCAAAAATATCGACTTGCCACCATCAACCTTATGTTTACTTATTCAAGTGAAAAAGAATTTATTACGATATATAATCCAGGAGAAAAAAAGATTAGGAGATTACGACAGAAAAACGAAGCTATAAATTCATTAGCTTTCAATTTATTTCAAAACATTATTTTCGGTTTATCAATACAAATACCATCCCATCAAATTACCAAAAATTTCACACCTCATTCTACCAATACAGCATCATTCACTCGCACCATTCATTAAACTTCCCTAAACACTTTCTTTCTACATCGTCAAAACGCACAATACCAATTTGGTTCTCAAAAAAAATCCTTGAAATATCTCACGATTCTTAAAAATTATCTTTAAAAATAAATTGCATAATATGAAAACATACCAAAGCCTTCCTCCACATGTCCATTTCCAATGTCTTCCTCTGCATCCACATTATTATCCAAAATGTCACTCTCCCGCAAATCCATTAAAGGCACACAGTTTGTAGTGGAATAGCAACTGTAACAAAGAAAGTAAGATCAACAAGTAATCCTCATGATCGTAATGTAATTGTGTGAAGTGATAATTCCGGTTGAGACCAGTATTATGTCGTTTTCAGTGATCGTCATTTGTTTGCAATGTATTAACTTATGCTTCTGAAATCAACAAAACAATTTTACTTACCTGTACCGGACATGATAGCTATCCTTCACCAGTTATCGATGATTGCATGTTACTTAACATGTGGAACATTTTCCTGAAAAAAAACCAATGAAATACATTCATGTTTTATCCAGAATACTTCACTACTACGTATACGTCAGCTCAAATTGACTAAATTACAAAAAATAAAAACTGAACAAAAAATTTTTTAAAAAATAAATTTAATAAGTGACAAATACGTATATCGAAAAATATAAAAAGAAATTAGAGAAATCAGGTACAAAATAAATATTTCCATACAGTTCGCACTCAGAAATTTACTATTACTATTACTACTACCTAAATTGAAAAACTTTTGCATTGTTTTAATTTTTTTTAAACTTCCAAAAATCGAATGCTCAAAAATTTCTATAAAAGACTTTTTCAACAATAACAATTTAATCCTAAAAGCTAACTGCAAATTTAATTTTTTTTTTCATCTTTTCCTTTTTTAAAATATAATATGTTCAAAAGAAAAAAATTAGCTTCTTTTCCTTGCTCTCTTCAAACTAAACAATTGCTGTATGCTATTTTAATCAGTTGCTCAGCTTATTCCTAATTTACGTCACTTATTCAATTAAGGGATCCATATAATCACATAACATAAAATTCTACTAGCAAGCACTTCAACTTTACTTTACTTTCACGTTCCTTTTCTCCGTTCCACCCTTTCAACAAACAACTATAAACAAGGCAATAGAAATGTCAGTTGACTGATGCCAACAACACACAATCGATAAATTCATTTCACTGCTACTTATTTTAAATATTTTCCAAAAGCATTCTCAAACTAAAAACCACTCAGTTCCATTATCATTGCTGCTATAAGAGAGTATTATTAAATGCTAAAAGTATTTGCATTTTAAAACTAAAAAAATCTTTTTCATAAAATTTAACCATAAAAATTATTGCTCAAAATTAAAATATTTAAACAAAAAATTGAATGCAAATGAATGCCAAACTAAAATAAAATGTAAAATTCTAATTTGAAAAAAAATCTTCTGCACATGAAAAATTCTAATTTTAAGCTTTTTTTTAATCTCAAATCCTAATTTTAAAAAATTCCTCAATGCATGTGTCTTTCTCATCTTCATCGCTAATTACTTTCTTTTTTTGCTAACCCAACAGGAATTTTCATGAATTCATCTTACAAAATAGCTCTTTCAATTAGCTAACTTATAAATAGAACTTTTTTTGAAAATTAGAAAAATGGAAACGAAGCATTTCCTGCTGTTATTAAATGGATGAGAAGTAAAGGCAAAGGAACCAGAAAAAGAGTTCTAAAATTCTGCGAATAACAATATTAATATAAAATAATCCTACTATTTTCTATCCTGCCTTCCTGAACAAAAAACCGGTTGACGTTAGAGAGGTGACGGCGAATAGTATTGATTTCACATTTTTTTTCTTTCTATATCACTCCCTTCTACTTCATCATTTTACACTACTTCAATCAAACTTCGGATGTCCGTCCGTACTTCTACACTTTACGAATTTTGCACGGATCTTAAAAACAATGAACTGATCCACAACCAATTAAAAGTGCCAATATCAAACAAATAATAATAATGCTCATTTACAACAACCGAATATCCGACAGTAGTGAGATCACTTCATCTATGCGTAAAAAATGATGCATGTTGAGTGATAGAACTTAAAAGTAAGTAAGTAATCAACTGGGAATAAATGAGAAAGGGAAAAGAGTTTTCCAGAAAGGCAAACAGATAGAAATGTTTGAGTGATGCATTTACATGATAATAAACAAACGACAATTTCTTCCTTGAACAGAGAAACAAACAGGGAACTACGCTCAAAACCACGTAAACAAGCAGTTTATCATTTCCTAACCGCTCCGCTTAATTTCACAAATACATTTACGCTTACTTCTGCTTGGATCATGAAGTTTTATAATTTTATTAGTAGGTAACGGAACAACAATTGAGATGATTTTTAATTCTTAAGTTTAATAAAGTAAGTCCACACGGAATCAAAGAACTTCAGTAGTAATTCTTATCGATCAAAATGAAGAAATGTCTTCATAACCACAACAAATGCTCACGTACGAAGAAGCTGAAGCTAATGAATTACCTGTACATCTTTGAGTTCACTTAGCGCAATACTAAAACTAACAGTAGCTGCAACACCAGAACCATCAATCGTCACATAAACCTCTTATCTCACACCGCCGACCACCTGCGCCCTCCTTCTCACTAACACCGCTTGCAGGGAGTACACTTCGGTATTCTTTCGTATATTGCAGCTCAATTCATCTTCTTTTTTCAATTTATGAAATTAATTAATTAAAAAGTGATTAAATAATTAGAGGATAATTCTTCTAGAAGGAAGTAAGACATGTATGGCTTTACAGATATGTTTATAGTTCAGAACAAGACAAATATTAGGAAGGTATTCAATTATTAAAAAGTAAAGAAATGAAGAACATAAAGAGAATGCTAAGGATATATATATATATGCATGTCGCAACGATTTGTATTGTTAAGCACTTTGATTTAACTGTGATACTATATATTACATAAGCAATCATAAACCTTTGGTGTGGCCAATTTCAGGTCATTAATGACCTGTTTTGTCCATATCATACGTTAGGAATTCTTCGGTAGTCATGGTAAAC
The DNA here is from genome assembly GCA_013365375.1 of Litomosoides brasiliensis. Taxonomy (NCBI): domain Eukaryota; kingdom Metazoa; phylum Nematoda; class Chromadorea; order Rhabditida; family Onchocercidae; genus Litomosoides; species Litomosoides brasiliensis. The sequence continues at coordinate 22,136 of JABVXW010000045.1, read as the reverse complement.
GAACAATTTCCATAAAAGAATTGGTATAAAATCCTAAAATTTTTCAAGTTTGCATACATCTGTTCTGACTCTTCAACGACACATCATCCATCAGTAAAGTGTCAAGAGGAATGCTGTGATCGCATCTGATTACTACCAATGATAACACACTGCCAAAATGAGTTATAGCCACAGACGTAAATCTGATAAAAGTCGCGCTATCTCTAGCTCAATCCTCTGGAGAAATTTGCCCGCAGTTAATGAGTAGCAAAGTAAAGTAATGTTTACTTGCAACTTCAAAACTGTTCTATTGAAAAAAAGACCACGTAATGTATACGTGAAGAAAGGAATGCAATATTTACGGGTCAGAGCTCAGAAGTATGTAGCAGAGAATGAGTGCTACAATGAGAGGTGAACATCCAATGATATGTGAGTGACAGAGTTATAATTAGCAGAAATAATTTGATTTCAGGATAGAAACTATAGCAATGCGTTCGTTACGTCAAGAAGTTCATTCTTACAATGTTCCAATAAACGTGTACGTTACAGTGTATCAGAATTCCTCGCAAACATATACGTTAGTTATCATATTGCTTAGAGTTTCCTGTAAATATGCACCTTACTTGCTGAACTATTTATTCTCTTTATTTTTTCTTTTTTAATTCGTTACGGACAAAGTTTTTAATATTTATTTTTATTTTCTACTGCGTAAGTTAATGTTTTGCTAAACTTTTTAGTTCATACCTGGTTGCTGACAATAGCAACAATTCTATGTAAAATATCTTCAATTACAAATCCTTTCATCAATCACTCAACAAGTTATTACCTAATAGGTTGTTTTATTAAATGAGCAAAAATTGCATCTAAAATTATAATATTTTAAATTTGTAGTATACAATGAAATCTATTCCATTAGCTTTACTCTTTGCTAATTAATTTCATTATAATTCATTCATTCATTGTCTGTCATCGTTTACGGCGTTTTATTTAAATTCATTTCATTCATTCATATTTTTGTTTGGAAATTTTTTTTCGGAAGGATTGAAATAAGAAAATGAAATTTGCACTATGCATTAGTTGTAAAAAAAAGCAATTATAGGTAAATCCTTTTAGCATTTAGACATTTTTTATTTAAAATATTGCTCTTTCACAGTTAAATATATGCAAATTTAATTAGCACTTAATTTAATTCAACTTTTTCATTGAATTAACTTACTATTTTGCTTGCTGTTAATTACTCAGTAATTTATTTAGCCAATGAATTTTTGTTAACTTATGACGTCAATTTGTCATTAATTTAAATTTATGTAAATAAAATTTTTTTGGGCAAAAATTTAAACTGAAATAGTACGAAAGTTGTGAAATTAATGGGTAAAACTAAAAATGACGTTGGAAATTTGCACAACTAATTTTTGCAATTATTATTGTTGCATGCATTTCATACGCTATAAATTTAGCATTCAATTTCTCGTAATGGCATTTATTGTTTACTGACATCTTTAAAATGGTCGAGAGAGTTGAGAGTTCACGCAAATTTAGCGCAAGTTTTAAGACTCAACAGATTTCCTCGTGACTTTTACTTAAGTAAAAACACGTCATCCAACATTTTTTACTCTTTCTTTTTAAATAAATATTTGATTTACTTATAAATTATGTGCAATTAGTTTATCCACAAGTTATTTATGTGAAAATAAATTTTTTGTGATAAATTAAGGACATTCGACCAGAGCAAAGAGATAAGAAAAGGCTTGAACTGAGGAGAAATGATAAAGTGAAATCAGAGAATCAAATATCTTCGTCTCCTTCGAAATTGAGAAATTCACACAAACACAAACGAAACGCTGCAAAGTGTGAAATTATCATTCTTACTTTATTCATACTTTAAGAGTAGGAAAAGCTCAAAAAGAATTTATCAATAAAAGAAAAAATTAAAATTAAAAGGAATTAAAATATTGCAAGTATTTGTTTTACGATCAAAAAATTTCGCAGTCTTTTTAATTTTTATAAGCAAACAACAATGTTTGAAATTGTTTGGCTAATTTTAAAATTAGCTGTTACGATAATTTTAACGTGCATTTTATTGCTTGGAAATGAATAGTAATATATTATTGTTTAATATGAAGTAATAAATTAATTAAACTTAATAACTTAATAACAATTAATAGCAATTCAGTGGTAAGTGGTAAATACATTGTAATCGAATGGCAAGTAGTAAATTATTCTTGCTTAATAATAAGTTATACGAATGTAATAATAAGTTTGGGATAGAAAAAAACGGTAAAAAAAATTTGTTGAAAAGAAACGATTAAAGTTAAGTTACGAAGGTTTGAAATCGAAAAGTTACTTCGATGAAGTAGAATTACGAAAGAAGCGATTAACAAATAATAAAATTGGGCACTAAATTTGTGATTTAAAAAAGTGAAATAATACATAATAAGGTTTTATTCTCGGTAATTTAACCTTTTTTTGTAAAATTAAAATTGAAAGTAAAACCCTTGCATATAGCAAAATTTTGGAAAAAATTAATTTAGAAAAGTTTGTTTTCTTCTTTCATTCTTACGGCTCTTAATTTTTTTGTTTTAAAACTGTGTGAAATAGCTTGAAGAATGTAAGGTTTTAAAATATTACAAAAAGTTTTTTTAGGATTAATTTTAATTTTAGTAATTTTTCTTTAAAATTAGTGAGGAAAGTACATCACCAACAGATGGACAAACGAAAAAGTCAAAGGAAAGAAGTTACAATGACTCATGCTCTTACTCAAGCAATTCCGATCCGTCTGCCGAAAAGTATAGAAAATTCATTTTCTAACTAATTTTCAAAAGTAATAGCGCAAAAACCTCAATTGTTAAATAATTTGAAAATGAATTTACACGTAGAAATTAGATTTAATTCATAACTGATAAAGATAAAAAGATTTGGTTTTATAAGTTATTAAATTTTCGTTGAAATTTTTAATCAAATCACTCAATAGGTTTACTTGACTGTTTAGTCTTTGGTTTTGTTTCTAATATGTTGGTTATTAATTAAAATAATATTTGATAACAGGAAAATGCCACAATCTATTACTTTTAACAATTTGAAAAAATTATTTTTAACAAATTTTAGAAATTGTGCTCTGTCTTGAACTTTGTTTCGTATTCACCTGGTCAGATTACTCAATCTTAAAATGAAAGTAATCAATCAGACACAGATGATAAGTGAATTTTTAAAAATCTTAATTAAATGAAATATTCTTCTTCAGTTATATCACCGATGCCGAAATCAACACTCGCGGCTATATCGATCGAAATGGCCAAATTCATTATTCAATTCCTGTTGTACCAGTAGTAGCACGTGAACCAAAGTATACCGTAAAAGGGACAGCGTATGGCGGCGAGAAGTACTTTTATTGTTTTTCTTCGCAAGCACAGTTTATTTTATTTAACTTCAAAGTGTTTCCATTTCAAATTCTTTCTGTTTAGAAAAGATATTTAAGTAATGAACGATCTGTTCATAGTCATACAGTAATTAGTAAATTGAAAGTCATACAGTAATTAGTAAATTGAAATTAAGTGAAAGAAGAGATGGATGTATTATCGGAGTTGTCAGATGTTCCGTTGGTGATAAGGATGACCGTGGAAGATTAGATTATCAAATGTACGACGATGGATGTATTTATGACTTGAAATGTTCAGATGGTCGTTCACTCGTACTTAGTTTTAGCAGAAAGGTCACTTTCATATTAGCTAATTTAAAAATTCTTTTCTCTTTTTTCACTATTTAAAGTGCGATTTAAATGTTAGAGAAAAGATTTTCAGGAAGGCAACAAATTAAATCTATAAGTTTGAAAGATTAATCAAATAATGTTTTTTTTTATAATACACAATTAGTTGTAATTTAACTGGAAATTAATTGAAATTTTAATTAAATGAAATTTAATTCGCAGGTTTAATGAAAAGATTGCAAAATTCTATAATAACAACGATTACCACTCCACTGTTGAAAAACAATTTTTTTTTTAAAATTTTAAATTTAGGAGGCGGCATTAGTAATAAATTGGCGCAGGTAGCTGTCGTTCGCATTTATAAACGTTTGCGAAAAAAATCGATTTAAAATTTCATTGTATGGAATAAATTAATTTATTTCCAAACACTGTTTATACTCTATGAAATTTCGAAATTTTTATTTACAACATATCAATTAAAAACGTTTTAATTTAACGCAGCAAAGATAAGCGTCTCCTATAGTTATATAACAACAAAAAAAAAAGAAAAAATCCCCGAAATTTCATGCAAGCATGTTTGTTGCATAAATTCCTAAACGATTGATGAGAAGAACAAATGAAGAAAAAGATCCGGTGACCTTTGACATACATATTTAACATAAATGCCTAGACTTCATAGATGTTCATAGATGAATGAATCAGTTCAACAATTCAACTTCACCAATATTTAATTGCCTAAATAAATATTATGCAATATTTATTGGTTTAACAATTTCTCGAGCAATAATTCGATTTTCAAATAATTGCATAACTGTTGTTGATCGTCTTGAGGTGTAAAATTTTGTTAAAATTTTTGTAATTTCCTTAAAGATATTCTTTTGGCGATAGATGAAGATAAGTACCATATTGTAGGAATTGATATTACCTAAGAGAAGTGCATACAATGCCATTTCATTCTCATTTAAAGTATCCAAACGATCGTGTATCAGCTGATTTATTGCCGGTATGATGTAGAAAACTGAAAGCTTCTTCAATTATAACACTTTTAACTAAATAAATTGATAATTTTAATAAAATTTAAATTCATCCGACGAGTTATTTTTAATAAAATTTAAATCGAACACATACAAAGTGTAACTAAGCACGACCAAATCGCTGTTGCCGTGTACTCTTTCTGTCGTCGTAGGAAATCGTCGATATTTGCAAAAAATATCGACTGATTAGATGCCATTACTGTTTGTCGTTTTCTAAAAGTATCCAAACGATTGTGTATCATTCAGTGAGTGATTGAAAGTAAAGTAAAAAATTTAAAATTTTTAAATTTAAATAATACAATATTTTAATTTTTTTCTTTCAAAATATTTCATTCATTTTTTTTTTGTTAAATTTAATTACTTTCAATCAGTCACTGAATGTTAATGAAAGGAAAAAAAGACTAAGAAAAGCATAAATTTACAAAATTTGAAATTTGAATTGCTGATTTTACAACAACAATAATTAGTTAAGAATGTGAGAAATATAAGTAAAGAATTTGTGAAATGTAATTAAAATGCAATACCTGTACATTGTAACAACAACAGTTATCATTATCGGAATACTTAATATAGCAGCTAATGTACGCATACATAAAATAACCGAAAATGTATTTTCCGCATAAATTAAATGTCCGCTGAAAGAAAAGGGGAAAAATAATTTATAAATAATACAAATTTAATTTTGAAAACTTAGATGAACTGAAATTACTCAAATTTAATTCAATAATTTGATAAGAAACAAAAAACGAAATTTGAAATAAAATGAGTTTTTAGTACAAACAAGCAAATGGGTGAAATACGACGCGGTGGTAAAATAATTTCAATTGTAATTGAAATAGTCATAATGAGGAATGGAATGATGTAAATTATCATCAGTAGAGCGATAACAATTTTTTCCATATTTTTGAAATACTCAATCGGATATCGAACCACCAAGAAGCGATCCAAACTGTACGCCAATAAGCCAAAACCATCCAACAAAAATAGTATCACCAAAACATTACTGCACTGAAATGAAATTAACACTTTGTAATTAATTGTTTAATTTAACTTCAATTCCAAGCTGTATGATATTAGCTTCGTGAATTTGCATTTGCAAGAATTTTTATTGGCAAAAAAGGTTGAATTCATTTAACTTAATTTAATAGTAATTTATATAGCAAAGCAAAAGTGAATTTCCTTTTCACTACTAAATAATATTATCAGAATTATCAATTAAAATACACTTCAAATTATTATAATAATAGTAATAACAATAATAATAATAATAATTATTATTGTTATTATTTTGCTCAGATGGAAAACAACTGATAATTTTGTTTGCAAAGCTATCGCTCCTGAAATTCTACATTATACGTTAAGTTATGCACAAAAGTTTAATTAATTAATTAATTTAAATATTCAAATAAAAGGTAAAATTGAAAGTTTCCTTCCACAAAGCAAACATATTGCAAATGTAATTTACGTGTAGCAGGCAGTAGTCATTGTCGACTAATTGATCACTTTTGAAATGATTTAAATCGATCAGCCTTGTTACACCCAAAATGATATCAGCTAGTCCTGTCAGGCCATTATGTAATATAACAAATGCTGTAATTATGTAATACCTCCTGAAATTACACAATAAAAAAATTTCATGAATTATGCAAAAAAAAAAAAAATAATTGCTAAATTAATGTTTTCTAAAATAAACATTTAAAAACTTTTAAATGTTATCAAAAGAATTGAATATGATGTAGTTGGCTTAGGAAATTTAATGCATTAAAAATGAAATGTTAGAAAAATAAATTTTTATTTGAGAAGAAAAATATTGCATTGTCATCAAAATTAATATTTTTGATATTTGAACTGAACTGAAATGAAAAGTAACGAATCGATTAATGCTCATTGATTTCATTTTCCGTGTAGTTTTTGCAGCAATCAAAGAAATGTATTTTGAAAAACTTAAAAAAAATTAAATAATTTTGAAATTTAAGAATTTGAAAGAGAACACAATGAAAATCTGAAAGTTTAAAAGTTGTCAATCACATTGTACTGGTTATTTTTAACCTAAAATATGTGAAAATAGCCAATAATTTACTAATTGCATTAGTTAATTTTTTCTTTTTTCATTATTTGCACAGAAATATTAATGAAAATAAAAACTAAAAATGCCAAATTAGTAATTATTATCACAATTTATGTGACTTTTTTGACACCTACACTCCTCAAATTCTCCTCAATTTCACATTTTGAGGTTAATTAATAAAATGTCCGGTGCTTACCTGAGTATTTGCTTCTTAATGATAACAACAAAAGCAATGGCATTGATAAGGAATGATGGTACGCCACATATTATCATTGCAATTGTTAGTAAGAAAACTTCCAAATCCATCATCTCTCATCCACTCACCCAATCGTTCATTCAATTATTGTGAAACAAATGAAACGGAAAATCTTTCAGGTCCAACGAACAGGTGATATTTGAGAGGAAAGAAACTAAATTAATTACAATAAAAATTTATGGGTGAAATTAATAATTAAAAAACTAAAACATTTTCCTTTCGTACATATTTCTTCGAAAAGTTTAAATATTTCATGAAGTTAAGCGATAGGGCACAATGAATACTTTTAGAAACATCGCATTTTCAATTTTACTAAAATTATAGCAATGTAATTTAAAGTAAAAGTTTTTCAAAATTATATAATCCTTTCTTGCATACTTTTTTTTGTAAATTAACCTACAAAGTAATAGCTTCAAAAGATTCAGTTAAATAATATGCCAAAAATGAAAAAACTTTCTACTTATGATTAAAATCTATGAGTGAAATTAATTTAAATTTTTAGCTAGTAAAATTTGAAATGGTCGCACAAAATTTCAGACTAAATATGTTGTGTTTTCAAATTCAAAACCTAAGTACTCTTTCATAGAGCAATGAAAGGAACATGAAATTTCATATTTTTAAAATGTGTACTTTCGGCTGTGTTTTTTTCTCATTTACGCCTAAAGAATTATAATACTAAAAATTACATTTATTTTATGAGATGAAGAAAACATGCATTTCATTAATTTTGCATTAATTAAAAATAAAAAATTAATTAAAAATTATAGTTTGCATTAATTAAAAATAAAAAATTAGTTATCAGAAGTGACGATCGTTCCGCATTTCTTCTGCGCGTGTTTGCCGTATGTTTCATTTCACGTAACCAATTTGTGCACATTTTCTTCCGAATTTTTTGATTTTTGCAAAATTACTTTATCAACAATTTTGTTATTAAAATTTGCAATTTGTTTTTGTGAATTAGTTATATTTAACTATTGAACTGTGACCTTATAATTACGTCTGCGCCGGCTAATCAGTGTTAATCCTTCCCTAATCAATCATTGACTAATTAATTAATTTCATTTCGGTCTTTCTCAAAATTATGTCTTACGTATGCAACATTTTTTTGTGAAATTATTTTATCAAATTTTTTTTCGTCAAAAAATAATTTGAAAAGAAATCAATCGATAAACGTGCGTCATTTCAACGCATTAAATAATAATTTAATATTTAACTGTTTAATTTTGGCAAAGGTTCAATTAGCATTTCTCATTCAACTAAGATATTGCAGAAACAGTCAATGTGAAGTCTATAAAATGACTGAATTAATAATTTACAAGCATTCATTAATATTTTGCATCTCAGATAGCGGCTGATTAGGTCAATTTTAATTGTTTCTAAATTAACAGTTAGCAAGCGATTAGATCAAATTTCAGTTGAATCTGAGAATAATAAAAAGGGATGAAGTGGCAGGCATAAGTTTTGGATCACTGATAATATCACTGATAATCACTGATAATCACTGATAATCACATATCACTGATAATGCTTATCAGCAACACCTTCACATACAGCAATTATACAGTCTTTTAAGATCATTTATTGGGTTATTGATTTGTGTACAATTAACTAAGAAAAAATCTATGGATCAAGCAGGCCCATCACGAATTAGACGAAAGGTGATAAGACAATACGAATGTTTCTGCAATTTTTATTACTTCTCAAAATTTACTGAAATAATTAATTAATTAATCAATTAATTACTACGTCAAATAAGATCAAATTTTCATTTACATCTTCTTTGTATAAATTTTAATTTTTTTTTTAAAATATGGATAGGACGGTGTGTGTGTGTGTGTGTGTGGGCGTATGTTTATGTATGTAATAAAAACGATTGAAAATTTGTATAATTAGCAAAGAACCAAGAAACCACTTATAATTACTGTACCACGTGGATTATTACGGCGATCGCTTCAAGAAATTATTCCAGAAGAAAGGTTGCGTGTTTGTTTCGTTGTTAGTGGAAGTGAAATTAAAATTGTACGTTGGAATTTATACTTTATTTGTTTTTTTTTTCTCTTCGTAGCAATAATGTATGAATATTTCAAATATTTTAGTGTGTAATTAATAAAAAAAATTCTATTCAAAAGATTAAAGTAATTTAAATAAATCAATTAATTAGAATACAGTAATTCTCAAAGCTTATCTTAATTACAGTATTACTTTTACATTAAATAGTAACAGTAATATTTCATGAATAGCTCCAGGACTGTTATTATTATTATCAATGAGACGGTGATAAACGATGATATCATTTGATGATATCAATTATTACAATACCATTAAACTGTCTGATAGTTGTAGCTAACACCATCTGATATGCAACAGTTTGATTTATCACGTGTGCAACACCTTCCACCAGCACCATCCCATTATACCGGCTTTCGTAATTTACGCTCTCCAAGTCCACCTGTTCGGCAAACTTATGAATTTCCCATGGTCATTTTATAATTAACTTTATTTCATCAAATAAGCTTTTTTAATTTACTAAATTTATACTCATTTACTCATTTGAAATTACAAGTAATAATTATTTATATAGTTTGAATTTCAACAAATAATTTATGTTTTTTGTTTTCTTATGAATATACTTGCTGACCGACCGCACTTTCTTCTTCAGTAATTTTAGTACGATCGATATAAATTATCACAATCGTTGAAGGTATGTCCACCTGAACACGGTCGTTATCCACCCACAGCATTATCTCCAACCTATCCAATAAGTCCATTTCATGGCTCACCTCCCAATAGCATTTATATTCCACTCAACAAACATCTACCGCAAGATCGAAAAGTTATGTCAAAGTTGGCAAAACGTCGTGGTGTCTATATCGATCCGTTGACCGGTAGAATTAAAATTGTCAAACGACGAACACACTGAAAATATTTGCATATATTTAAAGCGTTGCTCTTTCATTCATACTTGTAATGGTAATGAACTGATAAAGACTGACTAATAAATAAATTCAATTTCAAATTTCAAAATTGTTATTTCGGAAAAAAAATTGATGCTACTCTCTTCTCTTCTATCATACCTGTCTTTATTGTTTTCATTTCATTTAACTACATTTTTAATTTAAGCTAATTATTACCTCTGAATATTTGCAAAATTTTAATAATTTGTGCGATTAATAAATAAATTATTGTAATATAAAAAAGCGCTGGAGAAGAAACAAAGTCACTCTCCTCTCTCTCTCTCTCTCTCTCTCTCTCTTTCTTCATCTAAAAATATAGTCATTTTTGCAATAATCATTGATTATTTTTTTTATTCATATCATTCAACTGTTTTCGAATGTATTATTTCTATTCAAAAAATTTTTTTTAAATTTGCATTTTAAAATTGTTACAATGAGCCGTGCATATTTTCTAAAATTTTAAATCTGAAAAGTTTCAAAAATTGACTATTTTAAATAATATATAAAATAGAAAGTTCAAAAACTTTAGAGTTTCAAATGAATTATTTATCATAAAATTAAAATTGAAAATAAATCTTTTAATTATCAGAATGGGTGGATTATTTTACCAAATTTTTTAATTTAAAGTTTAATAAAATACTACGATGAAATATAAAATGACAAAAAAAAAATTAAAAGTTAAAAAAAAGATTTATTACTATCCGACGATATGAATGCAATTATTTTGACATTCGTTCGCGGTACTTCTTTTTTAATGGAAAAATATTCAAATTCAAATAATCAAAATTACTACTTTAAGGTTATTTTTTTCTTCCCATCGATGAATCAAACATTTTAATTATTTGACATAATCGCATTTCCAACTTCTTTTCGATAGTTTAAATTAATAGCACTTCGTCATTACTTTGCAAAAAAAAAATAAAAATATTTAATTTTATTTAAAAAATTTTCCAACTTAACATTTACCATATCTTTTTCAATATATCAATTGATCGAACTGAGAGAAATAAGAAGTTTATTTGTTAAATAAAAACATTTTGAAGTTTATTTGTTTGAGTAAAATCGATAGGTAAACGTGTAGTAACCACTGTGTTGTATTAAATTGAAGTGAGAAAATTTTTATAGGAAAGACCTAATGTTCTTCTTTTTAAAATTGCCGACAAAACACGCCTTGCTTTTTCTTAATTTTTATATGTCAGAAAGTTTAAAATTAGAACATTAAATGTCATATTTTATGAGAAAAACCAATTTAATACTTCAAAAATGACTTCTTTTTTTCTTTTTCAAAATTTTTCTTCTTCAATTTTAAACTTTCCTTTAATTTCATGCGACCGCTGTCATCTGCTTATTTGAGTTAATGAATTGATAAATATGCACTGCAAGAGATAATAAAATTACCGCTTAATGCATACATTAGCATTGAGAGGGCATACTGTGCTTACTTATTGTTTATTGTTTATTTAAATAAACAAACTAGAACGTTCGTAAAACGTTCGAATTAAGAACGTTCGTTCCGCAATCTCTCGAACTCTGATTGCATTGTTTTCTTTGGAAGTAAAACATTTGTACAGCCGACAGGAAGTTAAGAATCTCTAATTGAGTATAAATAAATCTCAATTGTTATCACAAGGTGTATAAACTCTAATCAATATGATAACATGTAATGTTTACAAGAAATTCTGACGCACTGTAACGTGTACGTTTACGAAATAATCCGTGAGTATAATTTTAAATCTGCTTTGAATGGAACTTTTTCAACTGCAATTTTTATTACACTTATAAACTTGTCGATTTTTAAATAGTGGGATGGATTACAGTGTCTCTTATGAAAGCAACTCTTTCCAATTTATAACAATTTGATTTTAGACTTGCGTCTTAGAAACAATAAATTGCACGTGTATTCAACGCAGTAACGTGTAAAAATCGTCATTTTGAACAAGCCGCGTTGCTATAGTTTCCGTTCCGAAATCAAATTACCTCTGCTAATTATCGCTCTATCACTCACATACCGTTGGACGCTTAATTGTAGCACTCATTCTTTGTGATATACTTTTGAACTCTGTCCCTGCGATGATATCTTTTTGTTGCCAATTCCTCAAACTGTCGATTTACGTGATTTACGCCAATACTTTAGGCTGTTTGCGTTTCTCTAAATGCTTACGTCTAACAACGAAAAAGCATTGATGTAATGTTTGCATTAATAAACCAAATTGTATTGGAAATATGGTAGTTCTGTTCAGAGAGAGAAACATTAAAAGAAATAAATCTAAGTGATAAAGAAATAAATCTAAGTGAATAAATCTAAGTTTAGCATTTTTAAAGCAATTCAAATATTTAATAACTAATATTTCCATTATTTGCATAATTCAGAATAACTTCCTCTCATTTTTTTAAATATAAAAAATTAAGGAATTTGATAGAAGGAATTAAATTAAATAATCAATTATTTGTATCATTAAGTTCTGAATATACAATTTATTTAATTAAACCTTTTTTCTTAGTAAATAAACAAAGACAGAAAGTGTTTTGTTGGGTGAAATAAAACAAAATGCAAGCTAATGCAAGCATTTTAATGTTTTATTTAGGAAATAACAAAAGTTTTTGTTTTATGAAATTTAAAAAATGCATATTTTGTTTATAATTTTAGGTTAGTTAACACCAAAAATTAGTATTAAATTTTTTCTTCAAATTTTATTTTAATGTTTGAAGCTTTGGTTTCCTCTCTCTCTCTCTCTCTATCTCTCTCTCTCTCTCTCTCTCTCTCTCTCTCTCTCTCTCTCTCTCTCTCTCTCTCTCCCTCGTGCATCTTCAATTCTAACACACAATTGCTGGAAATTAAAATATTTTTTAATTTCATTCTCAAAACATTAGTTATAATTTGGTTTTTTGTTGATTTCTCAGCAATAAGCATGTGTTGCACTAATTTTGGTTAACTAATTTGAAAAATTCAAAACTAAATTTAATACTTAACAAATAAAGCTCCGCGTTTTTTTTTGGTAAGTCTTAGTCGACCTCTATCCTTTCGACTCATTTAGTCTAATTTTACGTATTCTTAAAAGTTACACTTTTGCAATAAGCCAATTTCGATTTTTGAAAAATGTGATATCTTTGAAATTAGACTGAATTTAAAGCGTTATGCTTTTTTTTGTTAATCAAATTTAATTAAACAGAATTTGTTGAAGTGATGTCTTCCTTCATTTGCATATTTCTTTTTTTTGCTGCAATTAGCATTTCAGATGCTTAAAGGCGGTGTATGTCAGTTCAGCGGAAGAAAGATGTCGAATATATCAATTGTTATCAGACGCCTTAAACTGTTAAATTATCACTTTCGATATTTTCTTATCGTTACCGTTACAGTTTGTGGTCTTATTGCGCTATCGGATAATTTGATAATTTACAAGTTGCGCAAAGAGGTAAGTGCGTGCAACATTTTCAGGATAAGTAACTATATATTACAGAGTTATAGGTTAATTAAAAAAGTACTAAAGTTTCTAACACTTTCCAAGCATTTCCATTACCGCATGCTTCTTAATTAATTAATTAACTTAAACAAATATAATACCTGTGTTGAATACACGAATCAAATGACATACATAATAAAATGAATTAAATTGAGGGAATTGTTAAGGCTATCTTTGTGAAACGAACGGCAAACAAGGAACCGTTGAATGTTAAGTTGCTGTTTTATTGTATAATTTAAATTTTTCTCACTTCTTTCAAATTTAAATTCGTTAAATTATTTCATTCATTTATGGTATTTTCAGTTTTCCACAAACGTATTTAATGATTTATTCAACTAATAGATAAACTGAAATTATCACAAATTGTATTTCATATGATAAATCAACTAATTTTGATTTGCATATTAATAATTTTTTGTTTTTACAAAAATATTTCGTTTTATTCTTAACTTATTTTTTGGATTTAATATAATTTTTTATATTTAAAATTTGTCCACTCATAAACCATATAATAATTTTAGTTTATATAATTTTAATTTTTAGTTTATCATATAATTTTTAGCTTAAAATTATTCCTTAACAAATTTATAAATTTTTATTTAGAAAATGAAATAGCTATTTTAGTAATTTCATTGAATTCATCACAATATGGCATAATTAAAATTGAAAATATTGTTGGCGAAGATCCCAATGAAACACATCAACGATTTACAACACCAAAAAATATCGGTTGATTAATTTGAAAAATTTTTTTCAAAAAAATCAACTAAAGAAATATCTGTCCTAATTAGCTAAAATATATTGCCAATCAAAAATTCAAAAAAAAAATTCGTTTTTTTTCAAAAACGAATATTCATTTATTGCAAGTATTTTTTCCAATTATTATTTAATTCTTATTGTTATCAAAATTTTAGTACCAAAAAAAATATCGGTCAATTTGAGAAAAGAAATGTGTTTCATTTAAAGGACTTAAAAGAACGCTAAAATTTACATTTATTTTAAATTATAATTTTAACAATATTTTATTTATTAAAAATTTAATACATTTCAATGTAAAATTCTTTTCAATTATAAATTCATTTTACAGTTACCTTTCTATACGTGTAATTTTAGGAAAAGGTGTGAAAGTAATTATGTTAGACAGTGGAATAACTGAACTATCAAATGTCAATATGAACGGTTGTAGAGGATGGAGGTGTACTGTTCGTTCACGTAAATCTGACGTGATTGCTGCATCACATGAAGCTATTTTGATTAATTCGATGATTGAAAATTATCAACGAAATACAAATAAATATTATATATTTTTTACTCAGGTAATAATGAATATTTATTGGAAATGAATAAATTATACAGTAATGGAATGGAATGGAATTAAATTGAATATGATATGAAAAGATTAACACCAATTCTGATTGAGAAAAAAAGGTTGACAACAATTCTGCATTAATTCTTCATCGTATCTCTCTGGACAAATTAATAAATAATACTATAAATTAATTCGCTTAAATAAAATTTTAATTTTATTATATCTAAAATGCTAAAATAATTAAATAAAATTAAATGAAATTTTTTCCTTTATAAAAATTAAATTTATAAAAATTTATAAAAAAATTTATAAAATTTTAATCGTTATAAAATTAATCTTTGTAAAATAATCTTTATAAAATTATATCTTTATAAAATAATTATATCTTTATAATATAATCTTTACAAAATTTTTTTATAAAAATTATAGCTTATATTTTAAGCTAATATATTAATTAAAATTCCCTTTTTAGTTAAGCTAATAAAATATGCGATGTGTTTCAGGAATCAGCAGCTTATTATCCGGTCGATCATTCCTCCTTCAATTTGACGTTAAATTACATTCGTAGTAGTCCAATTTCATCACCGTATGGATATACGGTGAAATTAGCAAAAAATTCAATGCCAGTAGGCTCATTAATTAGCGATGATGTTATACGAAACAAAGCTGTACCTGTCGCATGGTTTGTAAGTAACTGCAAAACTCAAAGTCAACGTGAACTTTACGTTAATTACCTAAAGGTTATTATCGTTTTTTTTCTACGTTAATTTTTTTGTTATTACTATTAATGATAAACATTATCACAATAATTATCATTAATTATAACGATTGTTGAAAAGATAGGAAAAAAAACATGCAAGTTGTAAAATTTTAATTTTTTTTCAAACATTTCAATCTTAACTTTAGATGAATTCTGTGAATTCTAGAAATTTTTGCTTGTTGGTACAAATGACGTCGATACTGAATATTAATTAATACGATATTAATTAATACATTTTAGAAGTATTTAACCGTTGATATATTTGGCGCTTGTGGGAATATGCATTGCGCACACAGTAATAAATCATGCGAGAATCAACTCGATAACGTGTTCGTATTTACCTGTGTAAATTATCATCAACAATTCTCAAAATCGAAATCCACAATTGTCGATCTTTCGGAAATGAAATTGGAAATTAATCGATCATTTACGGCGAATTCCTAATATTTACCTGAAAGAAATAAATTGCTTGCAACACGTATTGCTGCCACTTTAGGCACCTTAATATCCAATCAAATTTACTACAATTATTAAATTTTCTAATAACATTGTAAATAAAATCAACAAATACTAAATTATACGAATTTTAAACTTTTCAAACATAAATTTCAAAGAAAAAAAAACAGTGAAAGTTTAGAAAAATAAAAAAGCAAAAAAAAAATTCGATTAATTTGAAATTCATTATTTTTAGCTATTATTTTTATTTGGCATTTGAAAATTCGATATGTCAGGATTATATAACGGAAAAATTGTGGAATCATGGATACGGTCATGACGTGATACCAATAACGTTAAAACGATCAATCGTTGAACGATACGTACCACCACATTCATTCATTGCTGTTGACGATTTCAAAACAATTCGTGATCTTGCTAATTACCTAAAATATTTAATGAATAATTTATCAGCGTATAAGTTAGTGATTAATTTTCATTAATTTGTTCATTTAATTATTGGAGTGAAAAAACATTAGAATTTAAATTTTTTTTTTTTGTTTAACGTTTAATCTAACTCTTTGTAAATTTTTTTTTAAATTAAATTTTTAAATTTTTTTTGAATTTTTTTTATAAATTTTTTTATTGTCTCAGTAAATTTTTTTTTATTGTCTTAGTAAATTTACATTACAAATTAGGGAATACTTTGAGTGGCGACGAGAGTATAAGGTAATATTTTTGCGTGGCAATGAACATGATGAACTGGAACGACCGTGGGGATTTTGTCAACTTTGCAGGTTATTCATTTTTAATTAATGTAATTATTTAATTGACTATCAAATTACTGATTTTATAAATTTAAACTTTTTAAGACTATTATGGATGAATCCACGTCCGAAATACGTTATTGAAAATTTTACTGATTTCTGGAGTAAATCATGTGAATTATCCGGTACGTTGGTGAATGGAATTTTGCGAGAAGAACAAAAATTAGCAACAATTTAAATTTGATGCTTAAAATTATAGTGATTATTATTTGTTATCAGTTACTGTTGTTGATAATGATTATCATAATGCTTGTTCAGTAAAAGCTTTTAATGAAATGAATTGAACAAAATATCATAAAGCATATATTTTAAAATAAAAGAACGAAAATGAAATTAGCAATTTACAACACGCTCGTGTCGGAAATTGCAATTTCATAAAATTTTCGTGAAGCACCGTCACAGGTAGTAATTGAAATACAATACCACTTGGTATATTATTTCAACTCAAATTTCCTTTAATGAAGAAAAGTAGAGAAGTACAGATTAATTAATTATTTTTCAAGTTTTAAACGGTCACATCAAAGAGAGAAAAGCCGTGAAATGATTTAAAGTAATTTGCGCAGTTAATTGAAAACAGTAAGTGATTCTTATCTAAGGAATTAGTTAATGGAATATTTAAATTTAATTTCGATTTTTCCCTTTTTTCCAAACTTTTCTTTATTGTTGTAAATGAGATGAAGCAGTTAAGTTTCCAACAAATGACGCAACACGAAGTAACTAATTTGTGTTCGAATTTTCTTCAAAATTACACCGTTGAAAAGGCGGCAATCAGTCAAATCAGTGCAGTGGTCAATTCGAAAAATACAAATTGTTTGGAAATTAAAAGCAAATATTAAACTGCGAAGCGTTTCCGCCTTCTTTTTTCACATTTTTCTTTTGTTCTAACCGATGCTAAAATTGAAATGAGCCAAGAAGTCGGTGAGCCACTTCATTTCTCCAACTACTTCAGTTGGTGTTCGATTATAAAAATAAAAAAAGAAAACATCGCAGCAGTGGTTTAGTTCAAAATTTCAAATGAATTCCAATGGTCAAAGATTGATTGATATTTGAAATAATAATTGTAATTGGTTACCATTTCATAGTCATTTATCAATCATAATTAATTAATTAATTTAATAGCTGTGAGATTAATTAGGGAAGAAAAGGAGGAAATTATTCATGCTTTGTGGGTACAACAATAAGTAGTGAAGATGGAAAATTAAAAGTAATTTAATATTATAAAATGTGTTTTGCTTGACATCATTGTAGGAAAGGTATCAGCTGATAATTTCAATATTTCAACTTTATTTTAATTAATGAAATCGTAATTGCATGTTGAGAGTACAACGAATGTGTCAGATTTTTGATTTAACTACTTAACCTATTGAGAACCGCTGTTCTCAGTAATATTTTTGATTTTTCTCTTTTTAATATAAATTGAAAATTGTAAATTTAAATGAGCTAAAAATACTTTTTAATTTTTATTGATTAAACAAAACAGAAAAAACGTGTTTTATTCTCGTTGAAATTGCAATAATGAAAATAATACATTGGTGCTGCAACGCTACGATCATTAATTTCACAGAGAGAAAGGTAAATGTTTTTTTTTTTTAGTGAACTATTTGCAAACATTAAATTATAAATTCTATTTTCATCAAATTCCATAAGCGTAAAATATTAATTAAATGTTTAAATTTCAGTCTTTCTACTTTTTCCACCTAATTTATATTACATAAATACTGAATCATCTAAAATCCTCAAATTCAATTTTTGTTTTTTTTTTATGATATTTGCATTAATTATTGCTAAAATATTCACTCACTTATTTATTTGCTAATTTTCAATTAATTTTTAAATTCAATTTCAAAAGATTTTTTTATTACGTTTTTTTCGAGGATTTCAATTAAACCTTTTATCTAACATTTCTATTTTCGGTATTTGTTTGTCGTTGATTTAATCATCGTTAATTTAAATTACAATCCAATTTTTTTTAATATCTATGCATATACGTGTGCGTATGCGTTTGGCGTGTGTGTAGGTGTGTTTGTGTATATGAAATACGCTATTAATACTAATGAGCTTAAGATGAGTTTTACTAAATACTTACGTTTCACCAATTTCAAGTGTAGCAAAATAAAAAACGGTCCAAATGACGTAATGGAAGGATAATCCGTCGATCTGTCGGTGCTAAAAGTACAACAACAACGTTTCCTCACACACTTCAATCTTTTCACCAAAATTTCGTCTTCGGAATTAATCGCTTATATTGAATTTTAGTTCAACGTGTAGTAAAATTTAATTTCAGTCGTTAAATTTATTATTCAAATAAAACACTAACCATTTAATTATTATTTTTTTAATTATTATTTTTAATTATTATTTAATTATTATTTACGATTAATAATTATTTTTTGTTGCAATTTCTGCTTGTAATTAAATTTCTATTTTAAGTTTTAGATGTGATATTTGTATGAAATGGGAAAAATGATCATTTTTCTATGGAATTAATTAATTTTTTTGATCGTTTAGTCAAAATGTTCCATTTTTAAAATATCTTAACTTTGAAAATGTGTGAATGATATCATCAGATCGGATCGATTATTTTCATCAAAGTAAAATAAATTTGCTCACGCTTCCTGCCAATTTATTTTAATATTTATTGTCTATTTTTTAATTACCTCTCTTTAATTAACTATTGAACTGCAATTAACTATTTCATTAATTACCTCTCTTCAATTAACTATTTCAATTAACTATTTGAACTGTAAGTTGCTTACATGCAATTACACCAATTAATTAAATAATTATTTCTTAATTTAAACAATTAAAGTCTTAAATGACGGGAATTTATTTAGCTTTTACTTTTACGTGAACTGACGCATAATTTAGTGCAGCTAATTAAAATTCATTAGCAAGTTAAGCAGAAAAAAGTTTGAGGTGTGTGCAAATTGCAAACTTAGCACCGAAATTACATGCAAAATAATAGTTAGAGTGTTAAATCAGAAATTAATATGCAAAGAGCATTTACCTATTAAATGTCTGACAAAAATATCTATTAATATTTAATTTCAAACATTAAAATTAAATTAATTAATCGCTAAAATTTGAAAGCGAATTATATTTCACTGATAACGTTTATTAAATAGCTGATATTTATACAAAAAAAAAGGAGGAACGATCTCAAAATTTCCTTAGAAATAATTTTTGCATAATATTTTCCTAAAATAAATATTTCAATCGATTTATAAAATTTAATGAAAACAAAAAAAAATAAGGCAAAGAACAAAGCGAACATTTGAATGTACAAAAGAAATTGGAAAAGAAAAAAATAAATATTTCTTTTTTTTTCTTTTTCTGTCAAATTGAAAACCATTCATTCATTCAAAAAAATTTCGTTTTTTTTTTTTTACAAAATTTGCAACCATTTTCACAGTAAATTTAAAACATTAACTGTTGATAGCTCAACTGGTTTTTCAATTATTCTCCGGCAAATAACAACTTCCTATTTTGGAACTGAATGTCAGTGCAGTAGAAGCGATCGCTCCATCACTTCAACCAAATATTTTGTTTCTTTTTTTTCGCTGATCTTTTGGTGGAAGGAGAGAAGGATGGAATGCAAGGATGCTGAATTCAACGAGGAAATATTTGATGCGACAATTGTAAGTTTCATTGATTTTCATTTAAAAATTATAGCGAAAAAATGAAATGAGAAAAATCAATTTCTTTTTGATCTAATTAATTTCTAATTTTTTAGCTATGAAAAGTTAAATTTCAGTTGTATTTCCTCTTTTTATTCTGCTTGGATGAATTATATTAATCATAGGGTGCTAAATTGTCTTATAGTTGAATTCTTTGATATATTTTTATTTCTCTATTTTTCTTATCAATTTCTTCTTTCATTTTTTACATTACACTTATCACTTTCATCGTTTCCGACATTTTGTTTCTTTCTTCTTATAATTCCTATTTCACGTTTTGTTTGCATGAAATTAATTGAAAGTATTAAAGTCAGAAGACTTATTATAATTGATGAAAAAAGAGCCGAAAAGAATTTTATACTTTTTTTTAACTCTTTGATCGAAATGAGTCACATAAAGGATGCAGCGCCGGAACACTTCGATCGCTCTCATTCAAAACATTCGACCAATTTTTTTCTATTAATAATTGATAATAATAATTCGACACAAATAAAAAATAATAATATAAATATGGAATAATTACCTCTGCTTCATCCTACCATTGCTTCGATGCACTTTTACCCTAAAAATGTATTTTGTGATAAACTTTTCTGTTTTAAATTATTTATTATTATTATTATTATTTATTATTACTATTGCTGTTACTATTGCATTATTAATTTACGGACAATTTTCTGAAATTCCTCTCGTCAATTATTTATCAGTGATAACAACTATGCCTTTAGTTGTTCACCAGTAGCCTGATAACAAGAAAAATATCACTTTGGCAATAAACTATTATTACATTACGAAGTAATTCTACAACGGAATCCTCTTTTTCCTTTTTTAGCAAAAAAACAACTTATAACTATCCGCGAAGATATCCATCCTATCATACTGATAATACTGATATCTATCAATGACATATTTCATATTTTGTAGTAAAAGTATTTCTAACTGATAAAGGACTAGCTGGCTAAATGTAAAATTCAAAAAACAAATAAACAAATTTAATTAATTTTTTGCAAAAAATGCATTAATTCGTTTATGCATCTTTTTCGCTCCTTCATTTTTCGTTTTATAATTTATTTATGAGTTTTTTTTATTTATGAGTTGTTTGGATGAATGAAAATAGAATAAAAGCAAAAAAAAATGCCTGAGATGCTTGGCATCATTAAGCGCATATTTAGCCGAGCCTGATATGTTTGGCTTTCTTCAAGTGTACTTGTGTTGTTATCCGTTGAGCATTCCTTCACTTATGCCACTTATTACCTATTCCTATATTTATTCTATTCTATTCTCAACGATAAATCAAATAATTTGAAGAACAAGAAAAAGTTATTTTTATTTGTCAAAATTCGCCATTTCCCCTCTTTTTATTTTCAATAAAAAATAAATGGATTTGCCTTTTTTTGTAAAATGCGAATAAATTTAAGTGCTATGCTCTTTCATTTCCCATAGAAAAAGATAAGAACCAAAAAATCAAATTTCAATAGCTCTTTCTCTCACTTTTATTATTATCATTATCATTATCACTATCATTATTATTATTATTATTATTATTATTATTATTATTATTATTATTATTATTACTATTATTATTATTATTATTATTATTATTATTGTTATTATTATTATTATTATTATTATTATTATTATTATTATTATTATTATTATTATTATTATTATTATTA